>WEIT01033579.1:290622-324690 GCA_013389985.1 Dryoscopus gambensis
TTTATTCTGCTTTTCTGTATTCTGTAGTTTGAATTTTAGGCTGTCCTGTTCCTGGAGGATGGAGAATTAGCAATAGTTATCTTAACAGATTGATTTCTGTGCCACATCTGTGTGATTTATGTGCTGTCTATGCAGTGAAAAAAGATCTCTCATGACCTTGCATGGGTTTGTCAGGAGTAAAAGTCAGACTTGTTCCTTCCTCAAACAGATGCTAAGGACAAAAAAAAAAACCAAACCAAACCAAACCAAACCAAACCAAACCAAACCAAACCGAAAACACAAAAACCCAAAAAACCAGAGTTTCAGAGTTTTGTGCTCACTCCTCTTTTTGCACAGATTTGAAGCCTAAGATTTGTTAAATGCCATCCATTCACTTCTTCCCAGTCCAATAACAACATCTGGGCACAGCACCGACTGACTGGGAGCGAGGCTTACTGCTTCAGAGAAGACACACACCTGGGAAGCTTTACACATCATGGAATAGCTGTTTCAACTGCTCCTTTGGGCTGGAAATTAAGGATGTTCATACAAAAGTGTCTGAACAGTAAGTGAAAACAAACCAAAACAATGCAAACTTGAGAAGAAAATCAGTCAACGTGATAAAATAGTTAGATGGAAATTTTAAACCACAAGGTGACTCCATCTATGCCCTGCACTGATCTACACAGTGTGCTTTTCCTCAAAAAAGACTTCTATTAAAATACAAAACTATCTTGCAACACCCTGCTAGAGTTTCCTATGCCATATCATAAACCACAGCCTGATGACTTCCCACCAGGCCAAGGTTATACCATCAACATGATTGTTTTAGGAGAAGGGGAAATAAGTAACTGCTAACTCGCTGTACTTTACAGTCATCAGATAAAAGAATTTCCATGGGATATTTTTTGGCAAATAGTCAGCAACGAAAACACAGCACAGTTAAAGGACTTGAAATAAATTACACCTCTTAACTCAGCCTGATCTACTGTGGAAAATAGTCAAGAGGTAACAATAAAACACCTTTTTATTGGTGATAATTATGTAACAGAGAAGGAAAATTGGATCATGACAGTTTCCCTTTGCTGGGTATTCAAGGCTGCCATAAAACTCAAGGAAATATCAGATGCTGAGACCTTAATATTTTTGATCCAAAACCACAGTAAACAAAATCTGGCATTAATACACCAGGAAAAAAAAAGAAAACAGCAGGCTTTGCTTTCAGTGTGTGCCTAAATTGCACTAGTGAGCCCAAACTGAGATTGGTACCAATCCGTGTTTGAAAATAGCTGTACCTTAATATACATCCACTGTAATAAACTGAAATACTGAAAACACTGTAACGTTGTGGGGCCTGTGTATGATTTGCACCATTTCCCACCTGTGCTGGAATTCCTGTAGACCAAAATACAGAGAACCTGCAAGTTGCTCCTTCTCGTCTGTATATTTCAAAATTTGGGGTGGTTTTGCTTCTATTCATGATGCAAATAAGGTTTAAAATAAAATGTGCTTTTAAACAACCTGTTGAGGCAGTTTTCTTAAAAACTGTTCCTGTCTATAGTCATAGAATTGTCACTGAGTGCCAATATAGCTACATGCATCCAGCAACACTTTAAATGATGTCTTTATTTTTCAAAATTATTAGCTAAAAAGTTCACCCTGTAATGTAAGAAGCTGTGACAAAGCCACTGAGGAAAGACCCTCCAAACTAATACCCATTCCATACCACTCAATACTTAAAATCACAAAGGCTTCTTTGGTGTCATAGCCCATGGAAAATGCACATGTATTTTGCTGTCTCTGTTTTCCTCTCATTTCTGATGTCCACAGCTCATCTTTGACATATTTTTCATTTGGAATAAAATGGAAATTGGTTGGCACATTTTTCATAGCATGAGACAACATACCAACACAGTGTAAAAAAAGCAGAAAAGAAAGACAACTTTAAAATTTCCTTCCTTCCTTTCCTTTAAAATTTTCCTGTCAGCTTGGACTGAGTAAAGTCTACCCCTATCCACTGTAATTCCCTGTTTTCCCAGCTATGTCAAGTATCTTGCTTAATTCTACCTTCTACAATCCTTTGGTTCAATCTGTAAATGTTTCATGATAAAGTAAAAGCTTTTAAAATGTGATTTTTAGTATTTGCAAGGATGAATGACCAGGTAGTTCACATAATTCTCATTAAGATATCAACATTTCTTTATTTTTAATCCCTTTTCAAGAGCCGTATTTTACACAACAAAGGTAAATGTGTTGGAGCTACCACTATTCTGAATAGCGTGTTCTTGTACAATTCAAAATGAACAAACATTCTGCAAGTATTTGTGCAAAAGCATTACTTCTTGGTGCACGTGTGAGTATTACAGGTAATCAGATTGGAACAATTAAATGCAAATACATCATAAATACTAAGGTGAGATCCAAAGTCTGGTGTGAGAATGACTGATTCTTCTGGACGCAGAGAAGGCAGAGATACTGAAGGCCTACTTTGCATCTGTCTTCAGTGTCAAGGCCATCCCTCAGGAACCTCTGACTCAGAAGGAATGCTCTAAGGAAGACATTCCCTTTGTCAAGGAGGATTGGATTAGGGAACACCTAGGCAAATTTGATATCCTCAAGTCCATAGGCCCTAATGGAATGCATCTATGAGTGCTGAGAGAGCTGGCAGACACCAGAATGAGCCTATTCATTATCATCTTTGAAAGGTTACAGCAATCCAGAGAGGTGCGTGAGAACTGGAAGAAAACAAATGTCATCCCAGTTTTCAAACAGGGCAGGAAGGAGGACCCACGAACCTACCAGCCAGTCAGCCTGACCTTAATCCCTGAGATCAGCTCACTTGGTTAGAACGCAGTGCTAATAACACCAAGGTGGCGGGTTTGGTCCCATATGGGCCATTCGCTCAGGAGTTGGCCTTGATGATCCTTGTGGGACCTTTCCAAGTTTGAATATTCTGTGAAAGGAGAATGATGGAGCAACTTATTCTGGAGGCCATCTCTGTCAACATGGATGACAAAAAAGCGATCAGGAGTAGTCAACATAGATTCACTGAAGTTAAATTATGCTCAAAACGGGACAGAAGTTAAGGTACAAAGATGTCAAACAGGCAACCTGGATATTAAGAAATAGCAGAGTCTGTGCCACACTCTACATTTAAAAAAAAATTATTTAAAAAAAAATAGGAAGATTACTGTTAACATCCTAAGGCAGTTACTTCTGTTTCTAAGCTGCAAATCACCACATACACTTGCAGTTCCAAGCAGCAAATACCAAATGCGACCATCGGGAGATTATGCAAATGTAACTACAAGTGGTCTTGAAACCTCTCCTGAACAGCAGCAACAGGGGAAAGAATACACAGATGGGAAGCAATGCAATGTGATACTATTGCTACTAATCCATGCTTTGCTATCTGATCTTTAGGAAAGCAGCAAAGAGTTCACCGGACAAGCAAAGATTTTTACTTATTATCATTTCAGATGATACTGAGATTGAGGTATTCAGACAATGGAATTTAAAAGAAACAGCAAGAGACAGCTTTGACCTCATGGCTCTCTTAGATATGTTTAATAAATCACTGTCACTCCTGTTCCCTTACCAAAGAAAAGAAACACAAGAGCACCATGCAGTCGAGACAAAAATAGTGCCTGGAAGATAAAAATATCAGCTAGCCATTCTCACCCCAAGATCAAAGACTGCACCTGGGTATTAAAATATAATTAGCATGTGCACATGCCGTGCTTGCAGAAACCAGTGCCAACGCTATTCAGAGGTGCCAGTGCCCTTCTAACTGACTGGGTTTGTCTGTTCAGGGTAAATGTGACATAACCCCAGCTCAGCCTAAAGAGCAACCTACCTCATAAATTACCAAATCCTTTCTGATTTCTGCTACGTTGGTGTCATTCCCTTTTTCTCTTCTTGTAAGAATAAATTAAATGGTGCAGATATTCACAAAAAGAACCCGTCATATAGCTGTTGTGGTATAAGCATGCTATATTTTTAATGTTTTTTTTCCAAATTCTG
Organism: Dryoscopus gambensis; assembly: GCA_013389985.1. Lineage (NCBI taxonomy): Eukaryota > Metazoa > Chordata > Aves > Passeriformes > Malaconotidae > Dryoscopus > Dryoscopus gambensis. The sequence goes on from WEIT01033579.1 coordinate 294,625, forward strand.
TGGCCATACATATATAACTTCCTTTAAACTCAGTTTATTGATTAGCTTATCATGCTTCCCAAATCATGGCGACGATGATGCTTCCCACCAATTCCCCTTCCAACTTTTCCGCAAGTGCCCATCTATCTTCCAGGAGGATAGATTCTTTGGTGCCTGAAAAAATAACTAGTATATTTTGATAATTGCTCATGCATTAATGACATCTGCTTCCCAAAATCCCACGTGTTTACGGCACTCTCAGCAACTAACTGTTGCTGAATGAAGTGCTCAAGGATCTACAAGACTTTTTTCTGCCTAGAGGGAAATGCCACCCTGACGGGTCACCAGGCCAAGCAGTGTTTTAAGCAACTGAACAAGTGACAGAATAAATTCCTGCCCTGTTTAGCTGCCAAGGCAGGGGCTGCATTGAACTGACTGCTGCTACTGTTGGCCTCACCACACACGCTGTGCAGGGATTTGAATTGCATGCGTGGAAACCATAAGTGATGAAGAAGATCTTTGTGTTCATGAACGAGGGCTGAGGCACAAACCTTATCTTCTGCAAACACGGCCGAATGCAACAGAAAGTGTCATTGACTTACTCACTTTGACAGAAAACAAACAAATCCATTTAGAGGGGGAGGAAAGCATCTCTACTGCAAACCAAAATTAATTGCATGCATGGAACAACAATAATGAATTCTGACCACAGACATAAGCGCTATGGTTTTCCAGAAGTGTTTGAGCAGCCTAAAAGCATTTCCCTGTCTAAAAATGCTCCAGAGCTCATGTCTGGGCAGGAAGGGGGTGTGTGACACCCATGCCACTGACACTGCCACCAGCCCATCAACCTATCAGCCCACTGACAGGCTTCCATGCTTGCCCACCCACTCAGGCCTCCGGAGGAGGAGAAACCAGCCCTCAGCCCCACGGGGTTTGCTTGCTTTGCTTTTTTCCAATGTCATGGATATATCTTCTCAACTACACTTCATACACAACCCCAAAGCCTAAGAAATGTGAAATGCAAACACCCTTGCAAACATGTATCCCATGTGCTCTTCTCCTTGATCAGAAGCTTTCAAGAGATTCATGACCACCCTTCTTTCATTCGCCACAGATTTCTCTACAATTCTCATGAAATGTAAAACTCTTTTTTTTTTTTTTTAGTGCCCAGCCAGACATGAACAGTAATGAGCAGGAGAAAAAAGTACATTTGTTCATTTGTTTTTACTATTTGGCTATTTTTCCAATTAACTAGTATTTGAAATGTATAGAACAGATGCAGCATTTTAATTAGCATTACTGACATACTCATGCACTCTATATCACCAAAGAACCTCTAAAGTTAGACAGAAGGTTGACTATCACTAAGGCTAAAACCAGTACCAGCTCTGAAATTCATGCCCGCAATGCAAACCTGGCATCAAAATTAGGCGGTTGCTGCCAAAACATTTATTTTTAAATTAACTTCAAAACCAAAGGTTAATATAAAGGAGAAAAAGTGAAACACCCTTTAAGTTCAGTGTCAGGCTGATTTCCAAGTACTAGCTCTTCTAAAAATCCCTTTCTCCTCAATCCTCACCAAAAAGGGAAACAGGAACTCTTTTGTTCTATCTGCAGTATTTTTTCTGGAAATCTACCACCTTTCTCCTTAAATCTAAACCAACCAAAGTGCACTTTGCATCGGCCTCCTGACACTGTACAAATTCTGACCCCCAGTCCGAGTGAATGACTAGGAAATCTCCAGTGTGTGTGTCCCTGCAGGAACCAAAGCTGCAAACACAAGACCCTGTGCATCACGAGCAGCTGGCTCCCTGCTGCCCCACATCTTGCCAGCACACCAGTGACTGCTTTTTCTTCAGTCCCTCTCTGACCTTTCTGAAGGAGCCACTGAACTTCCCTGTTTTACTTTTTTTTCCCCAGTCTCTTTAGTGTTCTGCTCAAACCAGGCTTTAAAAAAGAAAAAAAAATTAAAAGAAAATAAAAGAAAGAAAAAAGAAGAATAAGGGAAAGACGATGGGGGGAAAGCACAAGCGCTTTGTGAGCTGAAAAGCTAAAGCCTTCTACTTACACTGAGTTTCCGCGCGCTCACTACATCGCTGCCAGATTCCCCGAGGATGAGAGTCATGTGAGGAGGCAGAGGGTGGCTCTGTTAAGCAAACACAGCACCGTAGGCCGGGCTAATCCTGCACCTGTGGCGTGTTATTCAGCAGTAAAGAAATGTAGTCCAGACTGCCTCTGCTTAATACGGCTCAGCTGTTTTCCTCTGTGCTCGCTTTGATTGTAAGCTGGCAAACAATATTATTTCAGCCAGGCGCAAAGGAGTACTCAGGCTACATAGGATGTGACAGTAAAAAGGTGAAAGAAAAAGAAAATCCTGGAATTACAAATAAAACAAAGATCCTGAGCCATACAGAACTTCTAACTCTTTCCAGATGGTTGGCAACGCCTTCCAGGGTCAGTATATAAAATGCACGCTGAAGTTGGAGCCTTCTGCTCCTCACCTCCCTTTAAAGTGTGACTGCTTGTGATACAGGATACACCACAGTGGCCTGGCCCTCATTTACCCAATTCAGTATGTATTTGCCAATGAGAGTAATCATGAGAAGGTTTCGATGGGTTTTAGGCTTCCTCTGGTACAAAAAAATGCCAATTGAGAACAGACTATGAAAAGAAATGGCATGCAACCAGCAATTTGGGATTTTTTCTTTCAGAGAAAGAGCCAGCAAAGAGGTCATGACGTTGCTACCAGGATACATGGGCTTTATCACAGCACATCACAAAAAACCCCAATAAACCTCCACAAAACCAAACCAAACTAAACTCAAAAAAACAACAACTACAAAACCCAACAAAACCCAAACAAACAAACAAAAATAAACAAATGGAAAAAACCAAAACCAAACCCAAACCAAAAAAAAAGGACAGGAAACTTGATAAACAGCATCAAACAGCATCAAAATTTGGTTCCATCATAGAACAATAGCAAGAATTTCATTCCAAGGTAGAGTACATAACAATGGAGAGTAATTTATGATCCTGATATTTGCTGTACAAGTTGACTAACCACTTTTAAAAATTCCCTGTAATTATGATCTGTACATATTCAAATAAAACAAACTAGTATTATTAAAAAAAAAAACAAACACAGAGTATTTTTTCAGATGCTTGAAATAAATAATTTTTAGCTTTAATGCAAGGAAAAGTAACCTGGTAATTGGGATTTATTCCAGATTACATGGTCATAATATACCACACCTCCTTCACATAACATCTATCATTTCGTGGTAGCATGGAACTGTCAGAGATGACCAATAGATGCTGTTACTAATGTTTCTTTCTGATATTAAGCTGTAAACATCAGACATTGCAGTCACAACATGCTCAACGGCATTTGTACTGAAATGCTCTTCTCTACAAAATGATACTTCAGTTTCTGCTCCATCATTCCCTAATCTAATTCCACATTTGGAAACTGGTAATGGAAAAAAAGAGATATCTGCACATTCAGAATTATGTATCCAATTTCTTGGTGGAAGGTTTATTGCAGCTGCTGTTTACCAATGGGATTATTTCCAAAGAAATACAAGCTTTATTCCTACGGAAAAATGCTTGTAACTAATCTGGAACCATATGAACTTCCAACTGGTTTCTTATAGAAGAGCTAACTCTTCAGGAAGCTGAATGAAACAAGACTATCTAGATACTTGATTATATCACAGAGTTAAGAAACAAGACTTTATACAACACAGTAAGAAGCTAAAAAAGCTGCCTCCAATTTCCTCTGTCAAAAAATTTGCATGTATTTTCTTTTCAAATACTTAATTCCTTTTTTGGAGTCATACACATGCTTTCTTAAAGCTATTTGTTACTAGCAGAGGCAAAGGCTAAATTTTTCCTCCTCCATACTCTTTGGTCTGTTCCTGATGCATCCCTACTTCAGAGAACTGCCTGTAACTCTGTCAAGACCACATGTACCATGTGAAAAAGACAGACAGTGTCTCAATTTCTGCCAACACAATGCTGAATCATGGTCCTGCTAGAAATTGCATGGTGCTCCTGGCAGCAATCACGTTCCCAACTCTCTGAGGGCATCATCCTCATTCTGCCTTGTGTCTCCTGGATCTCGTTCATGGCAATGTCCAACAAAAACATCTCCAGAGTTGTAAGTAGTGATTTGAATTTGCTTTCTTTGTACACTGTGGCCTTTGCACTGCATGTGGTGCTACCCAGACTGTGCTCTGTACCAGCCTGCTGTTCTCCTGCCAACACAAAGCTCAAAATCTACTTCTAAGATAACGTGAAAACTCAGAAAAACAATGAAAAACATGGCAGCTGGAGCATAAACAAGACTGATATAAGTGTCTTTTAAGTAGGAACAGCTTTCATATACAGTTCTTTTTACAACCAGTCACCCACCTAAATGTTTACATTTAATTAGCTCTCAAAACAGTGGACTAGATGGCGGTGGAGACATAGGAATTAGGGACACAGACTGTTTCGTTTATCACTGGCTGAACTTTACCAAAAACCAGGAAAAGCTTCCTGCTAGATTGCCTGCTTGAAACCAGAACACTCTGCTGGCTGAAATCCTTCAAGGGTGATATCCACCTCGCAACACCTTTATCTGCAATTTCCACTAAATACTCTTCCTGCAAGTTAAAAAAACTCAGGAAAAAGTCATATTGACAAGCTGACAGACTATAGGAGAATATTTACCTTTAACACTATGAGGCATTGTTGCTCCCCATATTATTTAAATCTGATGGATAAGCAAGGAACTTTTGTTCCCAACATAATAATAGAGCATTACTGATGGGTGCTACATCGACTTCACTCTTGTTTCTTTCCATTCTCTGTTCCCAGAACATGCACTTAACCGTATTACAAAGGAAAGCCTACCACTCTCCATTCACAACTAAGCCAAAGGTCAGGAAAATACAAAAAAATCTTTCTTTCATTAATAAATTTAAATGTCACATAAAAAGGCCTAGAACAAAATATAGTACTTGCCAGCTGCCTAATTATTTTCTCATCCTCTTCCAGGCCTCAACAAAATGCCTTTGTTAGGCTGCCTGCCAATGATTTTTGGAAAATTAAAATACACCAAATTTCTGCAAAGACTTTGTGTTGCAAAATGTGCTCTGATGGGCAAAACTGAAGGAAATATAAAGGCAATCTGATATTATTTACCTTTAAATGATGAGGGAAGCGAGAATACTGCATGCTGTCAACTCCCCCTCAGGTTTGTATCCATACTCGTAGAACAGCTCAATAATAGGAGGTTGGAGGTTAGAGGTGGCCAAGGACAAATTTTGGTTCCCAATTAACACTACTGAGCCATGAAAGCCTTGTCTACCAGGCGCCATCACATACAAACTATCCTCCCACTGCACAGGGCCCTTGCTCTCTGCAGAGTTCAGTGTCTCCTGGCTTGCTCAACAGTGTAAGCAGAGGGATCATTAGTTATGACTAGTAGAGTCTAGGAGATAATGTTGACTCTCATTTCAGGAACTATTAAGCTATAAACACTGCGCTGAAAGCCATTTATCTGCATTTTAAGATAAACGGAGAAGCTATTCAATTAAGTAGACTGCAAGAAATAAGCTACAGATGCCAAATCGAACAACTTTTAAACTCCAAAACAGAAAATCCGTGCATTTAATAAGCACAACTTTATACCACGAAATTACTCACAGGGAATTTCCTAAGCAGCACAGCTTAACCACTCCACCATGTCTGATAAAAAAATATAAATCAAAGTGTAATTACAAAACAGTTAAATCCAAGCAATGTAAATTACATGCACTTACAATTTGCAAGTTCCTACCACCGCCACCAGTGATGAAGTACAAGGTTATGAAGTGGCAATTTTCGTACAGCAGTATTTACATTTTATCTCCACATCGCTACAATTTGAAAATGAGATGCTATTCCAGACCTCCACAAGTGAGATAAATGCCTAAGCTGTCATGTTCGAATCTGCACTTGCTAAGGAGAACATTCTTCCTGAGATAAGCAAAAGAGTACGAAATTATTTTCTTGAGTCTTGCCAACTAACCAGTTTTTTTAACTGAATATTATTCATCTATTTGGATATATCACTACGAGACCTTTAAGACATTAGCTTAAAAAAAATTAAAAGAAAAAAACCCAACCTCAAAACACTAAAGAGCATACCCATGAAATTGTTTCCAGTATCCTTTAAAAAGATGTAAGTTACACGGCATTCTAGGCATTAAAAAAAAGATGGGTTTTTCTTCCCCCCACCCCCCCCAAAAAATAGAAAACCTGATCTTTCCTCGCACTTCCAGATGCCAGAGATTTTCGAGCCAGCTCTGAGGTCAGACAGGGGAACACGCAGGTGCACCACACATCGGCAGCTGAAAGCTTGCAAGGTTGTGCCGGAATCTGATCCACCCCCCCTCCCCGCATTCCTGCCAGCATTATAAACGCTCCCTGAAGGAATAATACCCTAATGCGGACTAATTTTCCGCAAACAGCCCCAGTCTCATTAAACCTCTTCTTTATCAGCATTGTTCAAAGCAGTTTTTCTGGTAATATTGAACTCTCCTACACCCATCTAAAAAAAAAGAAACTCCTTTTATGTTCTCTCCAGTATCATTTCTCCTACTCAGGTCCAATGGCACTACACAATAGATTCAATAAAAATATTCAGTTTCATCATATGTCCTAGAGACTATGACATGGATTAAGAGAGAGAGAGGGTCTGTTCCCATAAATAAAGAGATCACTCTCCCAACAGGATTTGATAGATTTCTATGAGTGACTCCTCCCAGCAATCAGGCAAGCCCAAGTGAATTAAGAGGACAGTATTCCTAAAGCAGGTGTTTTCCAGGACCTGCAATTCTTCACACATCTTAAGTGGTCTTTTACCCTTCCCTAGACAAACCATTTTGCCTTCAGCGACATCACACAGACTCTGTTAACATGAACAGCCTTTGCCACTACAATAATTTAAAAATTTGAACATGCCATCACCTAGCTTCATTGTGGAGCCAAAAAAAGAGCTAGGCTGCATTCAAGCACCCTACAAAGCAGCACAATTTAAGAGTGAGGCTATGGTATGCTGAAACCAAAAGTGGGTCCTCTTCCTAAAGTGATGAATACCTATGGCACCTTATCCCAGATGCTCCATGATGCACCTCAGCCATCTGCAAATCACTGATGTGAACAACTATGTTCTTCTAAAAGCATCCTGAAAATGATAATTTTTACGACAAGACTGACAGAAGAATGCCTTCTGCAGACATTCGTTTGTCCCCAGCTCCATCCAGATTATCCTGAACGGCCTGAGACTTGAAATACAGCAGAGGATAACACAATACAGAACAGAAATGCAGCCAGAGGATATGTGCCTATCCTAACCCCACACTCTAATCCTGAAATGGTAAAACCAGTTGTACTGTGAGTTGCTAGTTCAGAGGAAAACTGCAGACCAAACAGTGCTGTATTTTCCAGTGATGCTTTTGCCTGCTTTTCAATGTACAAACACCCACAGGAGATTGCCAGGAATATGAACACCGGGAAAAGAAAATGCAGGTAAAAGCACTGGGGGAAGGCAAGCCATGCATCCACGGTCCTTCTAACAGTTTAATTCCATCCAGCTGGGATATTTAGAAATAAATATAAACAAACAAGCAAATATATTGTTTATATATTATGTATATAAGATACATATTCTATCTAAACTCAACATATATAAATAGTTAACCTGTTAGGGCTATAAACTGAGGAAACACAGACTTCGTTGCACTGAACAAATCACTGTGCAAATTAAATTATTTGAAAATTGAAAATAGTGCTACTATTCAATATGATAATGTCAGTATAAGCAATATAAGTATGAAAATTGTGGTCCTCATAGCCATTTTTCTCATGTGCACAATGAACACAAGGCCATGGTGTAACATCTTGATCACACACATTTAGTTATAAAATAAGGCACATAATCATAAAATAATGACAATAAAACAATGTTTCCCATATTTTATTATTCTGTTCTTCAAATCACACCTCTTTCTCATTTTTTTCCTCAACCTACTTCCTCCACAGTGTTTTAAAAATTTAAGTTTTCTCAGGGTTTTTTTATATATTTATTTTTTCAATTAACTATTAAAATTGAATTAGAAACCCTGACTTCAGCAAAAGTCACTGAAGTCACAAGTTACAATTAGTGCCAACAAAATACAATACTGTGGTTTTTCTAGAGACCTCACTTTAAAGAAGGTGGCTGTGCTCACCACTATGAATTTAAAATATCAAAATTAATTTTTTTCTTTCCCTTTTCTTCTTTTATCTGTTTTAAAGAGATTAAAATCGTCATCCAGCTAAGTTTCTTTTCTTTCAGCTCCGGTCAATCTCTAAAAATACTTGAAGTCATAAGAACAAGGGGCCTATAGCAAATATGTGTTTCAAGCTGAGATGCCGTGTAGTTTCAGAGAGAAAGAAAAATATTTTCCCAAGCTTTCAACTTTTCATTTGTATAAAATTGTTTATTTTACAGCTAGCTAAAGATGTAAAATTAAACTTCTTCATTAGTGTAATGCACTGTAACTCACTATAAATACTGTTAACATACCTAAATGCATGAATTGTGCAACATTTTCCATCAGAATATGTAAGGAAATAGATGCCAAATATAGGGTAGAAGAATATAAAAAGTCAGCTTTCTTCCATAAAATAGCAGAATTCTTAAAGAATGTGTTGGTGGTCACGTCTGACAAATAAGAGCTTGTTTCCATGCTACACATCCTGACTATTGGTTCGATCAACCTTAACTATGAAATAAGGAGAAGTATTTGGATATTCTGTAAATAAGCACAGGGATTATTATTTACCCATAAAGTCATCTGAAATTACTCCCCCTCACCTTGTATTTCTTACTGCTGTTCTGTTAATGCACCACTGCTAAATCAATTCCCTATGCAACTTTTCAATAGAGGAATGATTTTCTGAAGTCCTTTCCTGGGTGGGGACCATACCAGATGAAACAACCGTTATCACTGAGTTCCAGTCAGATGAAGAAGGAAAAGGGTAAAAACAGTTTTTAAGGGTGAATGTGATGATTATAGACATTCACACTTTTCTACATGTAATAATTTACATTTCTACACTGCCTTCCCTTTCCAAAGTAGCTTCCCTTTGGACTGAAGGTGGTGGGACAGAAGTTCATGCTCTGTGAGTTAAAGAACCAGACTGATCTGTATGTCCAAACAGTAGAAAAACCCTTCCAAAGAGGACAGTTGATTTACTCCAATACAGAATTCACATTTTTCTCCCTAAGTTACCACCATGCTCAAGGAAACACATTTAAAAAATTCAGTAATACATTCATCAGAAAATCAACATAAACACTTAAATACACGTGATGTCAGAAAATATGTCAGATTTAGGCATTTTCTTCTATAAAATATACCACAAAAGTATTAACTAATCTTACCCAAAAAACCTTTCTTTAGAATACTGTAGGTCCCCACATCGGAAACACCTACTTTGTTCACCGGCAGAAGTGACATGGAACACACATGGGGCAAACCCAGGAATGCAGATAGGAAATTCAGCTACAACTATGACTAATGTTAGCCAAATTGATAGCGAGACACAGCTGCAGGAGCCTCTTCAGGAGCTGAGCCCAAGGCACGCATTCCAGCTGCTGGGTTGTACCAAGAGCAGTCAGAGGGACTATTAGTGGGGAGGAAATGTCATGGGTATTCTCTGTTAGGTTTATCTTGGTGGTTGGCTTAGAACTGGAGTTTAAAACCCCGACTCCATACACGAGAAAAATATGAAGCTCACATCAAGCCTAGAGATGGAGGAAGTGTTGGTAGGCTATACATGACTTCTCCACTAAATGTTAGCCACCTAACCTGAAAACAAGCAACAATGAACCTTTGATTAGATTCTTGAAAGAATATGGTTAATAAATTTATGCTCAGAAAAGTCCAGAATATACTCTGGGAGGAAAAAAACCCCACATTTTCTTGTACCATCAACTACATATTTTTCTCACTCAGCAACCTAATTTCTTACATGAAAACAATTGTAATAAATCAACAAACCTAAGAAGCTACATTTAAAGAAGGGTGAAAAAGTATCCAAAAGAGGAAGAGTTAAATACAAAACCAACAGCATTAGAACTTTATAATTTATTCTACATCCTGCTGGCTGCAGTTTCAGTAGGTGATACACTCAGGATAGAAACAACTCTATTTCTTCGGTTTTATTCTCAACAGCACGGTCGATGTGAGTTATCAACTTGAGCTGACTCAAATCCAAAGCTCACTGGGTTTCAGGAAAGAATCAGTGATTTCTGCAAACTGTTTGTAAACCTTTAGTACAGGGCACGACCTAAAATTTTCACCCCTTTAAAAATCCTGATTATTGAATGAAACCCCAGCTTTACTGCAAGCATTTTTAGTTTTGCTGTCACCTGCAGAGAATTCCTCTTCCTTTCTCTGTCAGTTAGAGAAAGTCAGTTAAAAAAATTATGTAGTGAAGTAATTCCCCTGCTTCTTGCCAATATCTTAGTTCCCAGTGAAAATAAACTGAGTTGTGATATTAAAAATTAAGGTGAAACAAAGACCAGCATGCACTGTAATAGATTTACAGGGTCCCTTCTGGATTTCACATTCATTGTTCTGTAACCCATGAAATACCAGGAAACCTTGGGAAGAAGTCAAAACCCTTGACTTAAAAACCTCACACCCATTCAGAAAGAGAAGATTAGGAACAAGAGTATTCTAGCATCATATTCCTGGTTCCCTTCACTAGTATAAAATGGTTTCAGATTCAGCAATAATATTAATCAAGTGTTTTAAGACCACTTTTTCCTTTCCCTGCAAAGTTTCTCCTTCTTAGCACTCTCAGGAGTATTTGCTTCTGCCAAAGGTAAATTCAGTTTCTGCCCGTAACAATCATGGCAAAATGAGGCTCAGCACACTTCTAGCAAGGAACAGATGTACTTTATACAGATCATTGCATTAGAATAGTTCAAAATACTGCCAAATTAAAGGTGAAAAAACCCATGCTTTTCAGACATGCTTACAAGAAACCAGCATAATCATGTAACTCCATCTGTATGTTGTATCACTTACAGAAGTTAAAAAAAGTTCAGTAAAACAGATTCTTTCTAATTTTTTGTACACTTCAAAATACACAAACAAGAGGGAAAAAGCGTACCACACTGAAAAATAACCAAAAATCACCTATTTTAGAGATGTGGGGGGAACAAGGAAGAATCTGTTATAGAACAGAGGCATTAGAAAATTTCCCTTAGAAATACCTTCTCCCCATCCCTGAAGAATTTCATAGTTTTCAATATTTGTTGTTTTATTTGCCCTACAGCAGACACAGATCATCCCACTGGTGTCTCCTTTCCTTTCTGTTACTTCCACCCTCTTCCGGATAAAGTCAGCTCAATACTCCTTCCCACTTCCCTCAGTGGAAGATCACCAAAATCCTCCAGGTGACATCCCAGGGCTCTCTGACAGGTGGGATCCAACCTTTCCTCAGTAATGCCAGACACAAGATTTTAACAGGCTGACACTCAGCTTCATCTCAACAAAAGGTGTCCAGGGGTTCATCCAAGGAGAAGAGATTGAAGACAATGTGCTCCAGCTATTAGTCCTGCTTACGAACTCCTCAACCCACGCTGCAGCAATTAGGGTATCAGCAAAGGACTTCACTTCCACAGCAACACCAGCTAAGGAGCAGTTCTTGCCAAAAGAAACACCCCTGTCAAAATTCCTCTGCCAGCAGGGATGTGCAGGTGTTTCCCCACTCCTAATTTTGCAGCCCACTGGTTGAGGGACCTCTTCATCTTCTAGTCCCAAATCACGTGTGCTGGGACCTCCCTAAGGTGTAGAGATTATTGTTAAAGAAAAACAAATTATGGAAATTGAAACCTAAATAATCCTCGCAGATCCGATTTATAACCGATTTAAGCTGTAAAGAAAGAAAAACTGGCGGCTGGTGGAATTACAGCACGTGTCCTCTCCTCTCATTTAAGCCATCCAAAACCTAGTCACCAAAGTTTCATCCTACATAACACAGACACAATGATAAAGAATCATTTTCTGGACAAATCCTTCCAAAATACCTGAACATCTCCAAAGCACCTTTTGCTCTTCTTTGCCTATGGGCAGACAGCCTACATTTAGGCAGTGAAGGAGAGGTGACACACTGTATTCCCATGGTTCGCATACACTCTTCATTTTTTGCACTTTCTGTTAATTACAGATATGAACTAGAAGCAAATATTTTCCTGCATGTGCCTTGCAAAGAAAAAATAGGACACAATTTCTGAAACACTTCAACCCCGTGTACTGTTTTGATGCCTCTCGCAGAAATCAGACACATGAGGCTCTTTTGCCAGCTGTGGTCTGCAGGATGTCTTTTAACATCTTTTTTTCTCCACAAAAAGCTATCTAAAAGCACAACTTCTCCATTCTCCCATTCCAAAGACGTGTGTTTCAGGCTGCAGTAGATTTTCTCCTTTCAACCAGAAGCTCTGTGACACAACCCAGAGGCTGAAGGAGATGTAAACTATTTACCCTGCCTCGGCGTACGTTATTTTTGCAAGCCGGCAGGCCAGCCTCCCTGGGCCATGTTTGTTTATAAAGCAAGTGTTTCCCGCTCCTCCAGGGCGCTCATGGAAGGAGACGCCTGGGAGTTTCTGTTTGAGGAAAGCCACTGAGTGATCTGCATTTCTGGCACGGGAGATGCCAGAAATGTTTAACTTGAAAATAGCTTCAAAAAGCAGCACAGCAAGTGCATTATCCCTGAAGAACCTGGTGTCACCAATAATGCCGCCATACAAGTGAGAGGAAAAGATACTCTTACGGAGAAGTTCGTACGGAAGTATGAAGGAAACTTGAAAATCTCTCAGTTAAAATGTGGGTGATCTGGTTTCACATGTAGGCTGTGTACTTTCCCTCCCTCCCTCTTTTTCGCTCTCACCTCTACAATAATTCTCCCTGGATGGTCTCTCTCTCTCTCTCTCTCTCTCTCTGTCAGTCATTGCAGATTTTTGGGGATTTTTTTGTTTGTTTTTTTGTTGTTGATTTGTTTTGTTTTGTTTTTGTTTTGTTTTGGGTTTTTTTGTAATAAAACAGGGGTGCCAAACCTTCAGAATGATTGTGTAAGGAATTTTCATGTTTGGAGACTACTAAAAATAAGAAATGGAAACAAGCTTAAGTAAGTTATGGAAACTTCCTCCAATTCCAGCCAACCTGTAAATGTCATTTTGAATGTATATTGTTCAGACCACAGTTAGTTCTTTAGATTTAGTTTCTTTTCTAGATTATTTACTCCTTCTTGAAATCATTGTATTTTGGGGTTTGTTGCTTAGAGCCAGGTCAATGTTTACATGGAAATGTTATTTTGAAAGAAAAGTATTTACATTTTACTGAGAACAAGTTGTACTCATACATTTTCAAAAATACTGCTCTTATTCAGTTGAAATTATTAGTCAAGTGTAACTCAAATTTGTGAGTACTTTGGGCCTTAACCCAAACATTTTTCTGTCAGTCTTTATTTTCTTATGCTTTTTAATTGTCTTAACTTTCAATCAGCTCTATCCATCATACCAATTTCCAGTTTTCTAGGTGAAAAATTAAGAATAATGATGAAAAAGAATACTGGGACTTTCCTATTCTATCTATACATTTTAATAGGATGCTAAGGTCACATATTAGACTGAAAAGAAATGCAAGACAAAGCCAAATAAAGTGTATTTTCTCCCAAAACTGGAAATGCTGGGGAGTTAGCACTTAGAAAATTTACAGGAAGTCATGTGACATATTGAGACAGTCAAATATCTATGCTTATGATAAAAATTCACAAAAGCCCCACTTAGATGTGAAAATACAGTGGTCTGCTGGGTCCTAGCTAAAACAAGTCAGCATTCCACCATCCTCTCCAAGACTTCGTCACAGTAGGCAGCAGAAATTCGGGAAATACCCATTCCACAAATTTACCTCAGAGGTTTGGTCTCACAAGCATATCAATGATTCACTTAGGAGTAATTCTGGGTTTTAATAAGGCTTAATGCAAACCACACTCTGGTTTTTTGGGGTTTTTTGGTTGGTTTTTTTTTTTTTTTTTTTTAAATACGTAAGGAGGCCACAGTTTCACACTGATCATTAAATCCCAGGGGTGAAACAAGGGTTTCAGCCACAGCTGGGGCCAACCCTGCCAGATAAAAAGTATCATGTAGGACACACCACATATTTCCCACGGAATCACAGAAAAGTGGCATTTTGAGAGGAAGGGAATTGTCTAGTAGCTCTCCTTCAGTAGCAAACCTCACAGTCAATCACTCAAGCCTTTTCAAAACATTCTACTGTGTGAAGGCTGATTGTGATCCTTTCCATTTACTCACTGAGAGACAGCAAGGAAGAGAGAAGGACATAACTAATGTAAAATACAGGTGGGATGAAGAAACAAGGCTGGCTAAGGATTGTGTCTCCTCTCCCACTGCTGTGTTGCAGTGTGCACTGTTCCACACACACCATACACACTTCTTAGGGCAGCTCATTTTCATTTCCACCACAGCTTCACTTCTATTAGCACACGGCTGCTTGAGTTTAGCATTGAAGGAGAAGGTTTAAAGATGCCTTTCAAACCCGGCATGGCTCTCTGTACAACATGGCTACAAGCTAATACAGTCTGCATTTGCGAGTAAAACAACTGCAAGCTTCAGCATCAAATATTAGACAAATTTAGCACCAATTAAATTATACTGATGTATAAGTCTCTACTAGGCTACAGGGCAGCCTTAAGAAAAGCTCTCCAGTTCTGGCAGCAAGCCTCATCCCCAGTTTGGACTTTAAAGGGTAACTTCAGCATGCTTCACATAGCACGCTTCTGTTAACAACCACTCGTCACTCCTTTTCTGTCTCCTCTGCTTTCAGCCCACCTGGCAGGGTCATTACTTAAACCAACAGAAATACATTTTTCAGTAACATTTTCTGGGTATTAAATACCTTTTTAAGATCAGAATGTATCAGATGTCCAGCCTTTTTTATCCCCTGTATTTCAATTTCAACACTTAGTGTTCAAAATGTCAGTCATGAGCAACATTCTGTAGGATATTTTGCTGTTAGTACAAAACAAATATTTAGGTAGAGAACACATAAAATCTGTGGAGCAAGTCTTAAGTAATTGCTACTGACTGCGGTGAGTAGTGCTGCAAAGGGAATCTACAGGTTTACTTTGAATATTTATTATTCAAAATTATTAAAAATATTATTTTTCATAAACATTTGCCCCTGAAAATGGGACCAACTTATGCAATGGCCTTTATTCTCCGTAGAGATCTGTTCTCGGCATTAGTACGTCCTTATAGGATAAGACTGTATGAATGTTGGTCCCCACAGAATAATACGAGAAGGCTGAAGAAAATTTTACTAGAACGAGAGTTAAACTTTGCCAAAAACCACCTACAAAGAAAATCCCTCTTTATTCACCAGCTCAGATATTAACCCTCATTTATGTAACTTTAAATGAAAACTGGTTTTTGTAAGCAAAATGCTCATTATAATAGCACTATAAATGAAACTTGCTCACCCTGGAAATGTGTCTGTACTTCAACCATCTTGTTGCCAACTGTGTGAAAAACAGAAGCGAAGGTGCAGAAAAGAATGGACTCAATTTTTTATGTTGGGGTTTAGTTTCAAGTATTTGGCAGCAGGATTTACTTCCATGCTCTACAGATCAGAGGCAAACCAGCTATTTGAATTCTTTCTCTATTACCACTTTTCTGTCACCCAGAAGCTCACCTTTATGCATTGACAGAAGGAAGAGATGGAGAGCTGAAATCCTCTCAGTCAAAACACTGTCTTTTGTTTCTCACAATACACTGGGATTGCTTTTGTATGAGGACAGAATGCTGCCCTTTGCTGGGATTTTCTACAATAAATACCATATATTATTTCATGATTTTAAAAATGTTTGAAGCAATGACAGGTTGGGGTGAGAAACTTCTGAGTCTAACCACTTGGGCTTTAAACTGCCGTGCATCTCTCCACCGTATCTTTTAAAATGAGACTCCAGTTCTCATCTCAGTCTTCTAAGTGCTGACAGAAGTGCAGCCTCCAAGTCCAGTGCTGTTCCTCACACATTGAATAAATGCTGATGGACACATTTGCAAGCAGACACATTCAGTGTATAGAAAAGAGTGAGAGATATTGTGGGAGGTGCTGAAAATGAAACTCAAAAGCTCTGGCACTTCCATCAGAAGGTATAAAACAACACAGCGATCTTAGGAAGCATTTTTGTGGTGAAAGAATCCAATAGTACAACTGTGTGAAAAACCCTAGACAAATAATGCTTGCTCAGTTAAAATGAGATACATTGCTAAGGCCCTTTTACACTGTTTTGTAGAGAAGCCCATTTTCCAGGTCCTGGATAGACTGAAGAAATATTAGTGCTTAATTTTTGAAAACTCTGCAAATTATTTAATAGATCATCAGATTTTAGGATGTTTTTACCATTCAACGCAATTAATGTGCATATATTGAGACCCAGATATTCCACAGGAGCATGAACGTCTCTGCACGGGCAAAGATGGGAGATTACACCTCATTCTCTTCTGCATGCTGCATGAATGTGCACACTCCAGACTGGAATAAAAGACAAGTTTCTGCATTGCTTGGTAAAGCAGCTGGATTTAATTGTGTGTAAATTTACCCTGCAGTGTTTTGTCCTATCTATCAAACAGTAAACTGTCACCTCAGTCATCCTTGTAGGCAAAATAACAAAGGAGCTAATCCTGATTAGGTCTAGCATTGTCTGAATCACATTTATGTTCACCCTGAAAAAACAGGTCACAGAAGTTAATCCAGCCTGTAAAAACATCTAGAACCAGAAAACCCATCAGGCAGAGGACGAGTCATATGCCCAGTCACCTGACATGAGCCATACATCCCTGTCTTAGCAAGAATTAACCCACTGCAAAAATTTAACCACTGGCAACCTCTTCAACTTCCTTCCTTTCCTCTCTTCTCTTTCCCAAGTTTCCCAGCAACAAAAATAGAGCTAGCAATACATAAAAGGAAGGTGAATTGCATCCTTGTATACAAATTCTTTAAAGATTTGAGATTTGCTGAAGATTCTTAATTGAAAGATCTAAAAGAGGCAAGAGTCTGCAGGGAGAAGCTTGTGTTAACATAATCTTTCTGAGGAAGGTGAACAGGGAAAATGGAACAGAAAAAGTCCTCCAGGAGAGCCGTTTATAAAAGAGGTTCTCAGTAAGAATAACCAGGGGCAGCCTAAAGTTTATCCAAGGCAAGCTACATTTTATCCCCCTTCAGGCTTGACCAGACACAGTACTTTGCTGCTCACAAACAGGCTGGACAAGGAAAACATGTGCTGACAGTTTGGATATCACCAAAATGAAGGTGTCAGCCTTACTCTGAGATCACTCAGCTGAACAACTGCCTTAGCTCATCCAGAAGCATTTCACTGCTAATGGCCAGCAAGCCAAGTTGCTGGCTTGCTCATTTCCTTCTATGAGTATGCGCCAGCACACCTGAATTTTACAGCAGAATAAAGGAAAATCCAGAGAGCTGCTGCTAAACTTACTGCTTATAATGAAATCACTGCAAGATCTTTTTATGCAGACCTTTTTTGGGCCATTTTCCAGGATGAAGCAACAGCTGTCTTTGCCAATCTCCTCACAGGCAAAGAAAATTTTCAAGATTAATTGCTCTGATAGAAAACAGGAGATTTTTTTTTCCCTTTGCTTTGTTAGCGTTGCTTCTCCGGCAGTCAAGTTTCTATCCTGGAGGCTTTTCCAACTGTGAATTAATTACAGGTTTGATAAGCTGCATACCTGTTGTTCAGAGAGATCAGGAGTGGTAAACTTAAACCTCCCTTTTATTTCCTGGAAGACTGTAACATTAATTTCCCACTTCTCCAAGGAGGCTGATGTGAGGCAATTGTTAACGTTTTCCTACAGTGTGAAGTGTAGCAAAAGGAAACCTCTGCTGAAAATTGGGCTTTAGCAGAGAACAAGGACCTGAAAACATGGCAACCCTTGCTCTTCCCCTAAAGAGCTTCAAACTAACACATCAGTGAAAGTAGCAAAGCCCATAATCCAGATTGGTGGGTGCCCTTGATGAAACCCATGCTACACAGGATGCCGTCCTTTTTAATTAGGACATTTAACAGATGGATATGGCCAAGAATCAGAATTGCCTGTTCTTGTTTAAGAATAAGCTCTCCACCCAAACAAAGTATTAATGTGTCACTCTGTATAATAAATACATGACTTGCTATACAAAGAGGTCTAGTTGAATGGCTTTGGCCTTGTCTCGAACTAATTTATTTTAAGTCTATATATAACAAGTTCCTCTGACAGTGAATTGTGTAACGTCTACAAGACAAAAACCGGCACACTTCGTTAGCTACAGAAAGACAGGTGGACTGACAGAAACTTCCACTTAGTGCTTTACTGGCTGCCTGCCACAGTTTGAATGGAGGCAATTATGAAAAAATTGAACACATGACTTTAATAAGCTTCAATATAGATCGCTGTCTGGTGGAAACAGAGCTTTACAATAAGCTACTCTGGGTCTAGTCTTTGCTGCTAAGAACAAATGCGTTGTTTCAGATGTCCATCATATATTCTTGGTATTATTTGAAAAGGTTAGCAAGAATACTGACAAGGGGAATTGCAGATGACAGGAAGCAGCCACAGCACTGATCTCCCTCCACATCCTGTGAGATAGCCAGGCCCCCTCTGTGCTGGTGGAGAAGTACTTCCCTGAGTACAACAGGGATGTGGCAGCAGCACCTGACTCCAGGAATGCACAGAAAAAGCAGCTGCCGCTGCTGCGGGGGTGCAGCATCAGCCTTTGCAAGTGGAGTTGTTCTCTGCCCACAGCTGAGCACTGGATAGTTCACAGATAAGTGAAAAATAACCTTATCAAATATTTAGGATAGACTGTTGATGCAAAGGTGTCCTTCACCTTCATCCCAGGGTTTTACAGTTCAAGCTCCCGCCTCTAGCAATTGAACTAGCTGTGAATGAGACAGCAAATAATGCATCACTTCACACTCACCGTGAGGCTGGGGAAGTATTACTGCAGCAGTTAATGCTTGTTCCATGTTTTGAGCAGCTTTAACTAAAGTTGAGGTTTGGATGAACCACCAAGTCTTCTTGCCAACCGATGCTCTTCCTTCCCCAGCTAAGCACACCCCACCTTTTACAAAACAACTCACTCATGTTTCCCCCCACAAAGGGATGGCTCTTTCAGCAATAAAGGTCTGCAGGGAACTTCTTCCGGACTGAAGCAGCCCATTGATGGAGGAAGCAGTCAGTCACTGGCCCCCTTGCATGAAAGCCTACATGTGAGCCACAGAAATCCAGGCTTGCTGGAACTACTCACATGGGCATGGGGGCAGAGAGACCAACCAGAGCAAGAGCAGCAGTGGTCCCAGTCTCCCATACAAATTTTTCCTAATTCCCAAGCAGAAGAAGCAGCAGGACAGTTTCTCCCCATCTCCAGTCCCACCTGCCACCTCCAGCTCCAGCTCCAGCTCCCTCCCCTGGCAGCACTGAGGATGTATTTTCATGTGCTGCCACCGATACAACTATATTCTGTAATTTCGACCTGCTCACAAACCATCTGTAAAAATAGTAGCAATTATTAGCAACAGGAACAATGTGCACTGATGACAAATCCATACGAGACATTTCTGACACACCACAAAATTCAGTCAGGACAAGTCCAAATAATGAACTGTCATAATTTGGCGCACAAATGCAGCATGGAGAACAACTGGCTAGTCAGTAATCTGCAGCATCAGACAGGAGGTCACTGACTCAATGTGAGTCATCAGTGTAATAATTTATGAGAAAGCAGTTACAATATCAGGAGATATCAAAAGACTGCTCTGTGTAAGAAAGGATAAACAAGCCTCCTGCTCAGCGCAGGAAATTCACTTTAAGAACAGCGCTGTGCTTTGGGCAGCATCGCTCCCAAGGGACAAAAACTTGTGAAAAACAAATCCAGAATGTCACAAAAAGTACCTTCACCAATTTGAAAACAATTAATTACAAGGACAGATTACAGTTATGAGATTTGTTCATTCTAGAGACAAGGGCCACATGGTAACAGCTCTGAAATAAGTAAAAGTCCTCTGCAAAGACAGATGAAATGTACCCCTGCTCCACGTGCACTTGCACAAGATGAGAAACAAAGGCTGAAATTTGAACACTGAGATCTCAGACATCCAGAAGATCAAGTTTTCTTTGAAAGCCTGACAAAGAATGGGAGCAGACTGTCTACAGAGGAAGAAGAATAAACATTTCTTCCCAAGGATTTAAAATATTATTAGACAAATGGCTGTCAGATGCGGTTTAGGTACAGTGCCTTCAGGTGGAGGGGCAGCCTAGACAATTCAAACTTCTTTGCAGACTTACTTTCTGTCACTCTTTACAAATGTACTTCAAAATCCAAATTCATTCAAAACTGAATCTAAACCTCTTAATTTTTAGTACATCAAAATTCTTTTAATGTACGCTCGCTTTTTAATTTCATAACATTGAAATTCTAACTTGGCCTAATGAACAATAAAGAAAATAACCTAAACCCAAAATGTTTCAATGTAATGCTCACAAAACATGTATTATGGCATTATGGTGACTGTACTACTGTTAGTTTCTCACCAAGCCAAAAAGACCTATCCTCCACAGAGTTCTTATCAAGATCATTTCATTACTGGAATTCCAAGATTCCAACAATACTGTTCCCATTATTGTATTCACATCAGAATACGAATAGAGGTTAGATCAGTTGTAGCATCAATCTTGGTGACAGTCTGAAATCCCAGAATTGTAAGATGTTTGAATTGTAAGGGACCTTAAAGATCTTAGAGGTCATCTATGTCTAACCCCTCTCTCCCAGACTGTTATCTCCAAAGAGAAGTTTAAAAAAAAAAGGAAAACAACAGCTGAAGAATTGCTAAGGATCTTAGGGGAAACTTGTTTTGAAGAGACACTGAAGCTTTGGAAATAAAGAGACTACAGTATTTTAGGTTTTTTTAACTCTGGAGACTCAGAAGTTGCAGCAAGCCTTAAGCTAAATTAAAACATATTATATTATTACACATTGAACATTGCAGTGTGTTTCTTTGATCATAAGAGTTTAATCTCAGAAGAACAACATTAAAAATCGCACTGACTCTACCCATGTTCCCTAATCTCCTCTGAGATTATTTTATAATGAAAGTAAGAAAACATCTCTCTCGAATAAGAAAATCCATATCACATTTCTCCAGACCTTTAATTGTTTAATGCTATTTCCCTCAGATGTTCAGTTTCATCTACACAATCCATTTTTTTTTCTTTTCCAAAAGGGTAATCAATATTTTGAAATATAAAGCCACTTCATAAACTGCCTTGATTTTTCAACTGAGTCAAACTGAAGTTGTAACAAACAACACAATTTCCCATATCTTCCCCTATTCAATGTGTGAGATCTCTTGTGAATAGCAGCTTTTGCCAGTTGGGGTTTTGGTTGTCAGAGCAGTAAAATTTTCCTTTCCAAAGCTTTATGTTCTTTATGCACAGCTGGAGAACCTTGTATTTTGCAAAGAATTACCATGTATGTATATGCAACTGAATTGTTAATTTCTAGGGGAAGGTGAAAAGTAGAATTTGCAGTGTAGTGTGAAAGAAGACAATAAAGAGCCAAGGCAACAAGGGTCATGCACAAGAAAGGAGATCAAGAGCCACCAGTCAACTCGGCTGGACTGAAGCTGCCAGGCAATACCCGTTCTTTATTAACAGGAAGAACATTTTCCTTACAGCCTGGATCTCTAACAGGCAAAAGAATGTTTCCTCCTTAAAAACAGGGAGGAAAAATGCTATTGCAAAGAGTTCCTTCATGTGTCTTCTCAGGGGGAGTTAAGGGAACCAGTACCAAGTGCTTGCAATGTTGCAGCACTTGTATTTCCTTATGGTCTGTGTCCAGTAAGTTTCAGAGGAAATCTCCAAAGCGGACGCACTGCTGGAGCACAATACACCTCATGGATACTGTGTTCAGCTCCATCCAGCAGGTGCTTCGAAGGAATGCTGTGCCTGAAACCTGCCATTTGATTACTGTGGCTTTGGAGACCTTCTGAAAAGAGACCTGACAAGGGCACTGAGCTTTGTTTAGAGAACTTAATCCTTATTCTCCCAGCTGCCAACAGGGAAAGGCTATGTTTTGCTTAAGTAAAAATTCCTTTCTTAGAATCAAGAGATGAAAGTGGCAGAGAGGAGCAAACACCCTCCCCGAACAGCAGAGTTAAAATCCCCTACAGCTGACTCTTAACAGAAGCAGAAACGTCCCTTTTCACTTTGACAACATATATAAAAGTAAAAAAATCTCTGCCAGGTAGCATTAGGCATTATAGAGATACAAAAAATATCCAAATAACAACCTGATCCTGTGAGACTCCAAGTTCCTCCCTCCTGTTGAAATGAATGGTGTGGAGGGTGCTACCAATGTAACCTGAGCGATGAATCACATGACAAAGGCTACAAAGCATAAGCCATCCCAGCGCTACACTGAGCGCAATTGGAAATATTTCCAAAAAAAGGAAAAAACATGTTGATTTAAACTGGATGCACACATTGCCAGAGGTTTCCATTCCTCCTAAAATACTGATAATGTGAGTCCAAAGAAAAAATTGTTCAAAGTGTTCACTCATTGATTTTTTTTTTTTTCTCCTAAGACCTTTGTTTTTATCAGGGGCACACAAACCTAGAGACTTCCAAAAGTACTGAGAAGCAATATTGGTGGTGAGGCACTGCAAACAGGTTGCCAGAGCAGCTGTGGATTCCCCATGCCTGGAAGTGTTCAAGGCCAGTGGTTTAAGCCACCTGGCCTCGTGAAAGGTGTCCCTGCCCACGGCAGAGGCAGCAGTTGGAACTACATGATCTTTAAGGTCCCTTCCAAACCAAACCATTCTGTGATATTTAAATATGGCAGGCTTGTAGTAAATATAATTTGAAGCATTACAGTAACATTCCAGGAAGCAGCTCTGTTAAGTTTTCTTAAACGAAATCTTTATCCATGAGCAGAATAGTTTGAACAAGGTGTGCATTTGTTGCAGCTCCTTCAGAGACCTGACCCAGCCTGGCCCAATAATAAATCAGTACACCCCCCGAGACGTACTAATTCAGACCGCAGGGATCTGAAGAGTTAATTTCCTGACAATGTCACCTCCAAAGGAATATGACAGCTCAGCAGGATTTTTCCAGCAGCCTTAGTTCCTGCCTGTGAGAGGCTATGGCAGGCAGTGAAACAGCACAGCGGATGGTGTTGTTCATCCCGATATTTGCAAACTGATGAGGAAACCAAATGGGTTGAGAGATAGACCACACTGAACTGGAAAGCTGAGAAAAAGCACTGGACACAACTGATAAGCAGCAAAGAGAGCTGAGAAATCTGGGAACTATACAAACTCACATAAGGAGGGGAATGTGCTGGGGAAAATTGAGTCAAGTGAAAAGAAGAGGTGCTGGATGTTTCCCTACAGCTTAGAATTGCACTTTGATTTGTTGAATCTGATCACTGCTCTGTGGAAAAACCTTTCTGCAAGGCCCTAGCAAAACATCCTGTCCCTTCCAAGTGCTGGACGCATGGAGATTTGCAACCTATTATTCGTGCCACTTTGTTCACTCGAGGGAAAAGTTTTGTGACATGGATATGCATGGTCATTGTGCTGCATCATGCTTTGGCACAATGAGGGGTGTGCTACATAAGAGGACTTCTGTTTTCCACTTGATTTTTTTCAAAGTCTAAACAATAACCCATAAAACCACAATATGTTAAAAGCACACTTTAAAAAAAAAAAATCATCAACTCACCTACCCACCTGCCTACTTAGGAGATGGCTGAATTAGTGTTACTTCTCCAAGTTTAATTTATTGCTGGGTGTAGAAACCTTTTTTAATTATTGCCAGAAACTTAAAAAGTAGGTGAAGTAAATAACCACGAGCAGAAAAAAACTATTGAAAAAGGAAAAATAGAAGGAATGATCTGCAAGCAAGGCCACTAGATGCCTTGCTGTGACCTGTTTCCCCCAGCAATATTTGTGGGTGAAGCCAGAACAAACATCGAAGCCACTCTCTTCTCAAGCGGTGCCCAATTCTTTGCTCCACTCCTCTTTGTGCTCAACCTGAAAACCTCAGTTCTGATCACCCAGCACACTGAGCACTCACAGGTCTCACTGATGCCAGGAAGGCCATGCTTCACCTCAAGTAAGTGCATGGCAAAGGATGGAGCCCAGAGTCCCTCAAAACCAAGCATGTAGCAAAACAATGATGTCACAAGTGGATTTAGCCATGTCAGAACACGGTTCCATTGAAAGAGAGAGTCCAATCAAAAATCCAGTTTCCTTCTGTTTTGGGGACATTATTTTGCAGTCACATCATTGATCTGCTCCACCATGCAGCTACCTAAGTCCCAGGGACCAGCAGAAAGAGGAATCAACAGCAAGGAGCTCTACACTGCTGCTGACATGCTAAGTTAGGCTGGTTTTACCCAAATATGAAACCACAGCCTGGCGTGTCTTCTTCTAGCCTCAACTGTCCTCTGCCTTGATGCTCTACCTGGTAAAAGGGGGGACAGATATCCCTTTGTCTAACCTTGGTGATTTGTAAAACTGAACTGAAGTTACAGTAATGATACTATAATGATGGGTGTCTCAGGAAAAAAAATGTGAGGAAATGAATAATTATGGCCTCAGCAGGGTTTGAATAGCATATGGTAAATAAGGTGCTGGTCACACAAAATCAAATAATGAATAGGGACTCATTAAGTGAGGGCTGCTCATCCTTTACACTGAAGAAAGCAGGGGTCCAGTGGAAAAGCTAATCTGTTACCACGCAACTGAAGACTGCATAGTGATGCATATGCACAGAGGTCAAACAAAGGTTGCATGTACAACATAAATACAGACAATCTGAATGCAGCACTAGGAAAGGTATTTTCATCTGGTTCGGGCTTGTGTAGCGTGACTTACTTGGTATATGAAACTTAACAGTTGACATCATTTAAGGTCTATAAATTTTCTTTCTAAATGCCACATTACTCTCCTTAAAATGTATTACTTTGAGTGCATTAAGGACTTGGTTCAATTCTTTCGTCCAGATCAGGCAGGAGATCAGATTAACAGATTCAGTTTTGGAGCGCTGAGGTTGGAACACACACTCTTCCTCTGCCACATCCCTCCTATGTTTCTTGCAGAGAGGCCAAAACACAGATGCCTTCACAACAGAAGATCCTGTCTGAGAAGCAGACAAATGAATGACAAACTCTTTGCCATTCTGCAAGGGAGATTTAGTCACCATTATGTTAGATTAAGCTGCCCCGAGAAAAACAACGGGAATGTAACATGGCAGTACCTCACAGCCTAAATGGGCTGCCACTCAGATTTTGAAAGCCATTTGGTCCATATGAAGCCATATAAAACAGCTACAGTCTGTTACTGTTTATAATGTATCTACAAATATTTCTATGGCCTTTGTCGCCAGTGGAGACAGCTACTCCCAATTAATGTCTGTCATAAACAGCTCTGTGGAGTCAGACTGCCTTATTATTCCCATTTTGCAGGAGAGAAGGTAAAACAAAAGAACAGACCAGATTCACAAGAGTGTCCTTGTGACAAACTCCCACTAAAATGAGCCAAACTTGGTTCAGCTGCAGAACTTCTGTGGATCTGGATCCACAAATCAAATGAGCATCTAAGTGGGATTATTCTACAGAGCTTTATATCTTTGAAAGGTCATTAGTGAACTTAACACAGATTTTTTCAGAAAATTTAGCTGTATTACTTCCTTCGGTAAAGGGTTGGTTACTACCACTAAAATATTAAACAGACAAGAGAAACTGCAGCAGGAGGAGTGGTACGTTTATATCAAATGCTTGCAATGATGGGTTTAATAGCTCTTTTTCTCACTGCTCATAACTGAATTTTCCCCTAATACTGTCTATTTATTGCATAAATAGAAAAAATAGTATACCAATAAACACTGAAAATATAAAAATCATTAATGCTGCCACACAGTAAGAAAAATCTTGTCATTCTAGCCAACAGTTTCAGAAACACAGATTTCTATGCATCTTTTACATCTATATAAAAATGTAACAAAGATTAACACCCCAACCATTACTTAGCGCTGAAAAATCCTTCTAGTGTAGACATAAGTGTTAAACCTAACCTAGTGTAAGTGTAAACCTAACCACAGGACCACAGCACTCCTCTAGCTCTTCAATCCAAGCGTGGAAGGTGTTTGCCCACTCATACAAACAACTTGCTTGAAGAGAAGTGGGAGCAGTGCACCATTCATGAGAATTTTTGCAGCAGTTCTCATCTTTGCTATTTGTCCTCTGCTTCCCAGCACGTCCATGGCAGGGCTGCAGCCGTTCTCCAATGTGACACCCATCTAAGAACTGCCCACTGAGAGCAGGAAGGTGCTTCCCAGAATCAACAATGTCATCTTAGTGCCAGGACATGAAAGCACACAGGTGGCAGAGTTTGTTGTCAGTAGGTGCTAACACCCATGGCTGTCAAGCTCCAGATTGAACTCCCTCCTTTTGCTCGTTAACCATGCAGAGACTCTGCAATTGCGTTGCTCACAGAAATGGCAGAAGAACAAGAACTTTTTCACCTATTAAAACCCATGTGTTTTAGAGACAGAATTTATTTTCCCTTATTTTTACATTGGCTAGGCTTTATTTCTCTTTGTTACCCAAAATAACCGTAAGATATTTGCGACAAAAGGAAGGCTGTAACATTAGGTTTATTTTAGCACTCTTTGGTGGCAGGATGCTAGCTGACTGCACAAACATGTTCCAAGGGAAAGAAGCTTGGTTAAAACGGTTAGATTTTTACACAAAAACTGCCCAGGCAGTTGATGTGCTTCCATAACTTAGTGGCATTCCATTTTATTTGTTTAGGAGATTTAGTCTGCTTTTCTTTGGTGTTACTCTTTTATTATTACACAAAACATGCACATGACTGGAGTGCTTGTCCACAGACGTAGAAAGTATCTAGGACTTTTTTCTGCCCCAAAAAGAAGAACTTCTGAGGGATTTATGTCAAAGTTATAATAGAGTGCTTACTTAAAAAAATTAACAAAGTACAATGACAGCAGATATTCCAGACTGAATGCTTCTCAGGTTGTAGAAAGGACAGCACCTCCCTCTGTCACAGGGAACCGCAGCCTAAGCCAAGCATTAAAACCCTTCAAAAACCAAAGCACTGCAGAGTACTGTTAATAACCACCCCCAGTGATAGGTGTCAGCTATCACTGGCTGCTACTAAAAATACTGGATCAATCAAAAACATTTTGGAGAACCCCATTTTAAAGAGAATGGACTGGTAAAAATGTCAGAATATCACCACAGTTCAGTATCTGGGTTTGCATGGGAACTGTAATCTAAGAGAAATGTCAATTTCTGTACATGTAATACAGCCCCTAGCAAGGAGAAACCATTACACATACCAGCATCTCTATTTCATACAGGGGAGCAATTCCATGCCCAAATTTTCCCACATGAACAAGACGCTCCCTAGACAGTTTAATCCTCACTGTCCAGCTAAAATGCCTACTGCATCTGTGCTATCCCTATTTGCAGTAAGAAACTTCTCGAATTTTCTTCTTTATAGCTATTGCTGGATTTTTTATCTCCCCTTCTTTTTTAAAGGGAAGACATGTTAATAACAATTGATCTGGACAGAATCAGATACAAAATTTTACAAACGCCATAATAACTTCAGAAAATCTTTTACCTTCCCTCTTTTTACTGACGACCTCTGGTATATACTTATTTTCCAATTTATAAGGCAAAAAAACCAATAAATAAAGTACATCTTCAGGCAGCCACTAACAACTAAACTGCTAAGAGAACATAGAAAAAACTACATTTAAAAAATAATAAAGTTTATGAGATGTTCCAGCTCTTTGAAAACTGATCTGAAAGAATGCTCTCAAATTCTAGATTTATTTGCAAAACTGAAGTCAGTAATGACAGATTCAGAAGGTGGAAATGTTATTTCTTCATCTGTAGCTGTATTTTCAGCTGGTGACTTCCCACAGGCAGCCATCATTCATTCAACAAAATCTACTGGTGGCCCTTAATCAAACAGAATACATTTACCAGTTTAAACAAAATACTAAGTTTTCACTTGTTACTCAGTCATAATAGAAATGAGGTTAGTATAATGTCACATTTGCCTCATTAATATGCATTCAGATTTTAGAGGAGGTATTCAATTAATAATTAATTTATTTAATACATATGTTGCTTGATTGTGGCATATGTCAATATAGAATTAGATTGGCAATTTCAGATATTTCGGACTAGAATTTCTGTGCTTTTTACTACTGAAGGAAAATGCAGCTGGCTGCTGTTACAGTTCATTCTGTATACAAGTTGCCATGGTTAGAAAAAAAAAGTTCTCTTATTGCTTAGGCTGACCAGTAACAAAACAAAGCCTCAAATGAAAAACCATAAACGGTACCTAACCCACATAAAGAAACTAAGCTTATCTGTTTCTGAAGCTACGTCACTCATACTGATTTTCCCAGCGCTCTGCACAGTCACGAAGATATTCTGCATTTGGGAAGAAAGAGAAATTTGCTAGAAACCTCCTGCAAATGAAACCCAGCTGCTTAAGCACAATCCCAGATGTCTCCTGCGCCGTGTGGCTTTGATAAATTAAATTGAGCATAAGAAAGAGATGAAATATTTATGAAAATTAAATTTGCAGCATGCATGTCAGTAAGCCCAGAAAACATTTTTTTCAAGCGAAGACAGGAAACCACATTTTTCACCCAATCCGCTTAGGTTAGGGTATAGTGGTGGTATTCATGGAGCTCCTGAGGTGCTTATGTTTCATGCAGACTGCTTAGCTTTTATTCACACCACTTATTCCAGAAACAGGGACCAGATACTGCCTCTGACACCAGCGGATCAAACATTTATAAACAACGTGCTCAAATGAATTACTGTGTTTTACTCCTTATCCACCAAAAGTTCAGCATTTGGAAGGCTGGGAAAAAACTCAAATCCCACTGAGCATTCTGGGTAACAACACTGCGTACTGGACACCAAACACTGCTGAAACAAACAAACATGCCCTCTTTCACACTCAAGGGAATCCTATCGGACACTTAGGCAAATTCATACATCCTAACACATCATCAGGCTATTTGTTCCTCAAAACTTCATACTTGTACTGGCTTCCTCAAAAGAGAATTGGAGGAAAAAAAATGGTTGTGGTAAAAGAGAATAGAAAGCATAAATTAGATAACATTTACAATTAAGTGAAGCCACGGAAATATTAAACACCTCAATTTTCCCATGGTAAATGTCTTCAATAAAATCTCCGAAGATAACTACCATCTCTTGCTCTCCACTGTCCCAGTCTTCCCCATCCCAGTAGATCTGTTATCACTATGATATCACTCTGCTACAGAACATGACAAGGTTTTCCTTTCCCAGCCCTTCCTACATTTCATCCCTCTGCAAACAACTGTCTTGGAAAGGGTAGCACTCCCTTTCAAGATGCTCTTTTCTCTCCTTTGGGGAATTGAGAAACCCAGAATAAATTTTTAGAAGTTAGTCTTTGTGATCATTTGGCACTCTATCACTTCAAAATCCTGATTGATACAAACATCCTTTTGAATACAGAACTATGACTTAATACACACAGATCTGATCTTCTTAGCAAAGTAAAATGAGTACAAAAGGCTAATATTTATACTGTGGATTAGTAATAAAGGGGCTGCACTTCCCTGTGCAGCTCACTGAATGTTTTTAAAACAGAAACCAAAAGGTCATTAACTTCAGCAAAGCAGGAACAGAGACAAATCTAACACTTCCCATCACCCTTGTGCTCCTTAAACACCTCCCGAGTGCATTACAGGGCCACCGGATGAGCCAGGACAGCAAAGCTGTCCCAAAGGGGATCAGGAGTTTATTTGAAGAAGCCCAGCAAGTAGCGTTTCCCAAACTCTCTTTCAAAAGAGGAGCAATGAATATCCTATTTCCTTTTCAT
>WEIT01033579.1:330720-346749 GCA_013389985.1 Dryoscopus gambensis
GCAGCGCGGGGGAGGCGCGGCAGGGAGAGGTACCCTGGGCTCGCCCTGCCCCGGCACAGGCACAGCCCCAGCCCCGCAAGGAGGCCGGAGCCGTCCCGCCATACGCCTTCGGGCGTTCGCACATCAAACGCTTCCTCGGCCCGGGAAGACGCGCTCCGGACCGCGATCCTGCCCCGCGCAGAAAGCGCTCGCCAGCAGCAGCCGGTGGCAGCCAGGAACGAGGAGGAACCGACACCTCCGCTCAGTTTCAGAACGGGCACCCTCCCTGCAGCTTGTCATCGGACAACTGCTACAAACACCTTCTGAGCTGGTGTCATTATTCCAGAACTAAATGAGCCGCTTCAGTATTTGGGAAGTGCAGGATTTCCCTATAAGCCTGTTAGTGAATCAGCCGCACATACGGATTTAACCTCACCCCTCAGCGTCATACATGCACAGGAGTTGTGTCACTCCTCTGCCGGGCGCACTGAAACAAAGCCACCTCATCTAGGTTTAAACCCTAGGTGGCTAGAGTTTATAGACCTCTACATCAGCGGGTCATCAATGGACGCAAACCCACAGAATCATTGGATCAGTTTAAGTCTGAAGAGACCTCTAAGATCAGCAAGTCCAACAGTTAACCTAGCACCACCATATTCACCACTAAGCCACATCCCTTAGTGCCACATCCACACAGCTTTTGAGCCGTCTACCTGCACATCAGCCCCATACGACAGGAACAAGTGTGCTAAGCAACGCTTATGCCATCAAGCAGCAAAAGTATGTGGTCTATGTTCTCGAGCAAAACACAAATCTTGAGATCCTTAAAACACCTTAAAATACAGCAATATAATGGGAAAATTTACTAATTGATGTACCATAATACAGACTCCCAACTACCACTAAGTGAAAAAAACCCCAAACTGATTGGGGTAAGCCAGGTATTTACAATTAAACTCCTAATCAATATATAGTATTAATTAATGACAGCACTATTATTTTTATCTGTAGAATGGGAAAGTAGGGTTTGTGATTCATCAGCTCACTTGTTACAATGTTTGTTCAGTTCGGCACTGATACTGTAAGCTGTAGCTTACAGAAGCCTGGCATCTCAGTGGGTAGATCCCACTACCATGCTTCAAATGGTACTTGGCTTCAAACAAGTGATCCCCCTGAAATTTTCTGGGGAAGATTCACATCTCTGATGATGCTTAGAAAAATGGAAATCTTTGAAGTGGCCGCCAGCAGCTGTCAAACAACAATTAGTAATAACAGAATAAAATTCACTTTTATGTGACCGCGAGCAATTTGGCCACAGCATTCATAAACCAGACCTTGACCAGGTATCATAAATGTGATGAGCATTACTCTCATCTTTTTAGTGATGAGTGGAATTTATTTTTCTCCTCATCCTTATGTTTAAAACTCTTATTACCTGTTTGACTACTACACCAACTTAAAATGCAACTGCAACACAGACATCCATTTTGATACACATTAATGGAATGTTTCAATTATGTGAATATAATCATTATGTCAATACAATTTTTCACTCTTTTTCAGTTTTCATTGCAATATATAGCAAGGAAGTAACACAGTAGTGTCTAAACTATTTATTTTCTAATATAAGTCCTAATTACAGATTTGCTCCACACAGATCAATTTTCATGGGAAAAATTACCTTAGTTTTAAAATTCCTGTTTAACCTGCATGTGGTCTTCTAAAAGCATGAGAGACATTTCCTTCCCAAACTCACTGAAAAACCCTCTTAAAGTAATGCTTTTTCATCTGCTGACACCATTTAAAATATTTGTTAATTAACCTAAAAATCCCAAACTGCCACATATCACACATTGTACACTGCAGAGCAGACCATTCTTCCTGTGTCAAACACAGGATGGCACTCCTATGACCTTTCTGACTGCAAGATGGAAGATTATCACTGTTTTGGACACTTAGGATGGACACCACAAGCCTCAGTTGTGTGACCGTAAAGGACTAGATGAATTCAGAGCAGCAAATGTCTGAGCCTGAAAGATTGACTTTGAAAGTATGGGGAATCCGACTGATATGCTTTTAGGATGCCAGCAGAATCAATGCATCAAGGAAAGGAGCTTCTTGTGCAGACTGAAGCAAGCAAGTGTTTAAAATCAGTGCCCAACAGGTGTTTATTAGGGTGGGGGTAGCAGGAGGACTCTTTTAGACTTAATGATGTGTCTCTGTAAATTAGGTGGTTCTTTGCACATCCATACAGGGTATATGGATATCAGGGGATATTCTTCTTTGGGACAATGGCCAAAAAGAAGGCATGAATTACTTGAATACACACCTTGATCACTTTTCGAAAAAAACCGAGGTGGTGGGGACACATGTTATATGGTAGCTCATGACACCATTGTTATGAATTTGGTTACAGAAGAGGTTTCATCTCCTGTCTTGTATTCCAGAGTTTCACACCTTACTGTGAAAAACAGTCTCCCGTTCAGCAAAGCAAAGAGATGACAGCACAGTGAAGGGAAGAGAGAGCTCGTCTTGCTCCTGTTTCTGTTCAGAGTTCAAGGTATGAGCTGCAATTGAGGAATATATTTTATTGTGCTTTTTCAATGAGGAGCTGGACGCTTCTGTTGTTATTCAAGCACAAAGCAAAATAAATAAATGAAGCAACCAATAATGTGCTGTAATTACAAGGTTTGTAGGCAGGCTGTCAGTGCTCATGGATCTTCCACTCAGTCCTTGGGAATACACCAGTCTTTTACACTTTCATATAAAGAGTGCATAAGCAAGCCAAAGTATTGCAAATTACTGTCCTGATAGGAACATTATATTTCTGAAAATGATAAGAAATTTTTCAAGTCAACGTAAGCATGGGGGAAAAAAATTCACATCTTAGAGGATGATATCATTGTTTCCATAGTTGTTAATGTTGTCAATGATGTAACAGTATCTTTTCTTTTTTCCTGCTAATTATGCTATTTCCCTATATATTTTGTGTTCTGTAAAAGCTCTTTGCCCATTAAAATCCTTTTCTAAGCAGAAGCACAAATCAAAAAAGTCTAAATTAACAACATTTCATTGCTGCTGTCTTTGTTTTCCTAGATAAAAAACAATCCATTACTTGAACTACAGTAAGTAATATTCACAAATGGAAGGCTCTTCCTTCAGATGAAACCTGCTTACATCTGCTTTCTCCAGGAAAGCTGGCAGAAATGAATTCTTTAAGGCATTATTCTCTAATATTTTTTTCACTTTGTGGTGAAACACAGCATCCCCCTCCATGGAGCACAAACTCAGAATAAAATGATGCCTTTGCTCCACTTTGAAAAATTGAGGCATTCAAACCCAGGGACAGGCAGACAACAAAAGCTGTGACATGCTTAGAAATCCCTGAAAAGTCTTTTAAAAGGCACTGGAGATGTGAATTGAACCTCTTTTGCCCAAACAACTTCTCTCTTGCCCCGCTCTGCTGGTGGGGATGCTCCCCCAGCAGCCTGAGAGGAGCCGTGCAGCCCAGCCCCTGCGCAGGGACAACCACGGCCTTGTACAGCCCCGTTGCCCCTGTGGCCCAGCTGAGGGGACCATCTAGTATTCCAGGCACATATTCCTCTGGGTTTTGTCTTTTTTTTTCTTTTCCAGAGATCTGCCAAAGTTTCCCCTACCCTCTGACATACACCCCATTTGGAAAGGGTAAAACAGGAGCAAGGGAGAAAATCCCATAACTTGTCCAAAGCATGCAAGGATGATTTGTGTTCTCACTTATGGGGTATGACTGTCACTGTTGATCTGCTTTCAGGCCTAGATTACATCTGATAAGGGCTGACCTTATTTGAGTATTCACACATTATGCACTCATGGAGAGCATGCGGACACAAAAGTCCCTCAGATGTTCTGGGCATCAATCACGCTCACAGCGTGGAGGCTGCCAAACTTTTCTTCCCTTAACTGGGGAGAGGAGAGGGTAGTCCAAGACAGACTTAATAAAGTTTAAAGCTGTGCCACAGTATATTTGGGGCCCATTGTCTTCTAAAAGTGTTCTTTTCAACAAATTCTCTGCAGTTACCACGGGCAACAATTCGTCTTTAACAAATTGGGGCGGACTGTGTGCAGACTGTCTGGAGGAGGGGAAGTGAACAAAAGGCTTGCCAGGCCCATTAAATAAAAGCCAAACAACCAAAACTCTTCTGTCTCTTAGTTGCCCCATATTTACAAAAACAAAGTGGGTTCTCAAAATCATTCCTAGAACTAGAGTCTTTCCAAAACATAACTTAAATCAAATCACTTCCTTAAGAACTCATTCATCTATTGTTTACCACATGCAAATAGTTTTACTCATTACCACAAATTAACATGTGCTTTTATAAAGAATATACTATAACCATCACTGATGACTAAAACATTTCATCTGATGTAGTGACTGACACCTCTGTTGCACCTTTCCCAATTTCACAAGAACTACAACTGGTTTTATAAACCTTCTGCTTTTGTCTGCATGTTCATTTGAAATTGCGAGAGTTGGGAGGAAATAAGAGCACACAGCAGGTGATGCATGTGCTTCTCTGAAATGTATTTACCAGTGGGGCCTTTCTTAACTTGTAAAGTCTAAATTCTCATACAGTATCATCCTTACAGATGAAACTGACTCTACAGACTGGAGATTTTCATGGAAACAAACTGCCTAAATAAGCCATCATACCTAGCTCTCAAACACCTTTTATTCCCCATGTATGTGGACTGCTCTCAAATGTATTCCCCATATATGAAATTACTCTCAAAACAAAGTATGATTTGCTTTGCTAGATCACGCTTTTTAACTCCAAAACTTATTTAGGCTGTGTAAACTTACTTTCTTCCACAGCTGGCTACTCCAGCAGAAACAGTAAGCTAACAGTAGAGCATTTTTTTCATGTGACTGGAAGTAAGTAAGTAAAAAAATGCAAATACTCATCAACGAAAGCCTTGGACAGGATGCCATGAAGAGTTTAGTGTGTTTTCTCTTTTCAGTTTTAGATACTTTTAATGATGGAGGGTTTGTTGCTGCAGTTTAGGAGATTAGTTCACAGTATGATGCATCTTATCATGGGGAGGTTCTGCTGCTTTTCCAGAGCTGGTTGGTTGACATTTTTTTCCTTCCAATTTAGGGCCGTTTATTTTCTAGTTATATATCAAAAGTGACTGATCCTTGAGAAAAAGGGGCAGCACACTGCCAGGAGAGTTAAAAAGACCTTTGGACTAAACCACAGGAAAACTATATTGAGAAGGATGTGGTTTTCAGGCACCTTACCCAAGATGATAGCATGGAGAAATCCACTGGATTTTAATTGAAGCCATTCACAGAGGTAACATAGACACTGCCTTTGGGAGGTGCATTTCCTAGTGAGGACCTTCTGTGGCTCTGCATCATGTGTTGCACCATATTCTCTTTCAAATACAAACAGCAAACCATCCATCTCATCACACGTGGGGATCAGGGTATGGTATGCTAACTAAGGGCTGAGGTATACGTCCCAGCGTCCAGTTTATAAACTTGTGTTCAGTCTTAACTGAAGTATTCACTAGGAAGATTTTAGCTACACAGCATTCAGATCACAAAGTTTCAAAAAAATAGTAATCCTATTACCTATTACCTATATATCCTATTACCTACCCAGCCTAATATGATTGAGTCCATGGCTTTTTTTTCCCCTTGGTTAAAAACCAGCCTTTAAACCTTGAAATATTTAGATGAAAAGAAATTATTTTTCTTTTATCAGTGAAAGCATACACACAGGCATACACACGTAGATGTTCATTTTTTGGTTCCAAATGTCATTACCTATAGTATGGATTATTCTACTACATGAATAAAAGCCCATTTCTCTGATAAGCCGAATCAAAATCTAAATGTGTGAGGGAAGATTGTACCTCTAGCTTCACTACAGCTCCTTGCTAGGCTGACTGTATTTAGGTAAAGAACCAACATCATAAAAGTAAAGTTGAACAACCTTGGACACATGTTTGACCCAATAAACCAGAAACCAATATCTATGGTGTTTTGTCATATTCTGCCTGATCTTGCAACGAGAACCTGCACATGGTTTTCCAACTGGAAGTTGTTCCCACAAAGTGGGAGCCACACAGCCACCTCACAGCAATGTATCTACCACAGCTACCACCACCACGGCATCTGCACCCACCCGACTGCTGAGCCAGGGCTGGCTTCTGTCCAGATATCCCAGACTGTGGCAAAATAGAACTGTACCCAGCTATAGAAGCTAAAGACTTCCTGAAAAGGTCACATAACTTAGCAATCTCTGCACTGACACATCAGATCAGAGCAATAGCTCAGTTTGTCCATACTCCTGTCTCCAGTAAAAGGTATTTGCTTTTTATTAATTTTTAAACGCATTGCTTTTTAATTTCATTGGGATGTCTCCTGTCTTTTATTATGTAAAAGGTTAAATGGAAGAATTCAATTTGCTTCTTCTTTTTATAAGTATTATTTTATTTTCCTTTTTCTGTCTCCTCTTATTGAAGTCCTTTCTAACCATCCCCCAAATTTTAAGTTTCTTGTTCCTCTAGGAGATGGTTCATCTCATATTTTATCACCCACCTATTCCTGCTGCACCTTTTTATCAGCTGAGGTGTCCTGACACAAATGCAGTGTTCTTGGAGGGATGTGACACTCACTGACAGTCACTTTCAGAAATCAGCTCTCTCTGTTGTTTGGAGTCAAATGTTTTACTCACTTTTCTCACTGCGGAAAGAAGATTTCTTTGACTTGTTCAAGAGGAAAAGAAGGATACTTTTTGCACTCAGATTTATTTTAACATTCTAGAAATATACCAGGATTTTGTATTTAACAATGTGCAATTGCCAAAAATACTTTAACCTGCACACTTGTATCAAATTCAGCAAATCTCTAACAGTTTTGCTCAATTCTTTCTGATATAAGCTAATTTAGATCATTACTTTTACTTTCCCTGAAGCCACTCTTTCCTCCAAAGCCTACTGTACCCAGCACCACTTTCGGGAGCAGCTTATTGCTGCCTTCCTGGTGGCAGGAGCAGCATGCCTCCCAAATCTCCATTTCTCCTTTCCTTCTCAATGTGCCAAAGAATGAGGCTGCAAGAGGACAGAAGAGGAAGCCCAGCAGAGATGGGATGGTTTGGTGGGATGACTGGGTACAGAGAGGAAGAGTGCATGAAGAGAGCTGTAACTACCCTCAAAAAGTTCTTTTAATCATGTCACGCAATTTTTTCAGGGCTTTTATAACTGAGGAAAACTACAGTAATGAGTGCAAAAAAATAATAAACAATACTTCTATACCATAAAGTGTACTCAGCAGTTAAGTTACACTAGAGTCTCTTGGTACAGTATCTTATCAGTACATAATTTCATACTTCAGCAGTTTCTTTCCGTACAGTTTGGATTTCAGCCTCCCAGCTATTCTCCCAAGGAATAAATGGACGGAGACATAGATTTATTCACCCCATTCCCACCCCAAAAGCATGTCTGATGGATTTG
This sequence comes from Dryoscopus gambensis, assembly GCA_013389985.1. Classification (NCBI taxonomy): domain Eukaryota; kingdom Metazoa; phylum Chordata; class Aves; order Passeriformes; family Malaconotidae; genus Dryoscopus; species Dryoscopus gambensis. The sequence goes on from WEIT01033579.1 coordinate 338,200, forward strand.
GAAAGTATCCTACACATTCAAGATAGGCATCTGCCAAAATAAATCCTACTCTAATGCTTGTTGAAGGTATTTTTCTCCCCATACCTCTTTACTCATTACCAATTTCCAGTTGAAGTAACTTTTTTTGTCTGAGCAAAACTTGTTCCTGTATTTACAATCACATTGCCCTGTAAGTTTAACTGCAAAGCAGATCCCCCTGAGGAGCCACAGTGGCACACTGGTTTTAGGTACCCAGGTCTCCAGGGAGGTTAACTGCTTAATATACAGCCACTGTTCCTAACTTTCTTATAATTACAGATACACAAAGACCACAGAAGCCAACCAAACGCATGGAAAGTAAATGCATTTTGTGACTTGAATGTCATCAAGAGCCCAGCAAGCAGGACTTGGCAGCAAAGTCTTAGCTGTATTTACAGATTTATTGCAAGCACATGATAGGAAAAAAGTCCCCCAAAACAAAAACAAAACAAAGAAAAAATACCCAAGACCATCCAAATTTTACTCCATCACTACTAAATTCTATGTATTATACCATAAGACTTGTCAAACCTCAAAGCAGTCCCTAATGTGATGTGGATACAACACGGCCTCTCTGAGGCACTTCTGACTGGTATGATGAGCTTGAAGGCAAGTAGGAGCTTGCATAGTCCACTGGGCAACTGAATTTTCAAATACTAATTTCAGTATCACTTACTTCTGTAATATTACCAAAAATAAATCTAAATTTGAAGACACTAGACTTCTACAATAGCCCTCCTTTTGGAGGAGCATATTGTTTCCTTGTTTGTGTCTTTCTTTTTAGCTAAAATGCATATTAAGACATTAAAAAACCCCCTTGGCTCTGCCTCTTTAAATAAGTAGACAGTTTCTTTACTCCTTCCCCTTCCTTCACCTGTCCCCAGTTACAGAGCACAGCTGCTTGCGGGTTTAAGATTTTTTTGTGAAGTAACAGTTCATGATAATCTCATTAAATCCTTTCTAACACTTTCCAGTTCATACAGGATTTCCTTCGCTGGGGCGAGTGGAACAAGGATTGGCTGCTTAAGCAATCTCTGTGCAAAAAAAAGAGTCACTCAAACCCCTCCTCACAGAGGAGGGTGCAGGGGAACCAAAGTTCGGCCCCAACCAAGGGGCTGGAACAAATCCAGAGATGCAGCAGCTTTTTGCTGTTTCTCTCTACTGAGAAACCACATTAGCAGTGTAATCCCCAGTATCTTTTGTACGTAAAACAAACCATGTGCTAAGCAAGCTCCTCCGCCTGTAAATCATTCTGTTTAAATGTCGAAAGTTCCTCTTTCTGCTAGCCTAGGAAGCACTCATGGCAAAGGAGTTGTGTTCTCTGGAAGAGGCTCCACGACCAGGTTGGCTGCTCAGACATCAGTGCCATTCCCAAGAACGGGAAACAAACCTACCCGGGGAGAATGGACAGTGTGAGACAAAAGTGAGACAAAAAGAGGCCTGACTGTTTTATAGATATGCCTTCTATCAGATCTTACAAGCCATGCTGTGGGTGTTCTGAAAGCATTTCCAAGGAGAGGGACCTCCCCAGAGAAACCCTGGTGCTAAGCAGATGTAAGTGAGGCACTGGGAGCAAGAAAAGCTCGGACATCCTAAACTGCTCTAAGAGGAGATGAGAACAATTTTTAGGCTGCATTAGAGAAACCTCTGTATCATCAACTACTTGTACCAAAATGGTCAGTTTTCATTTCACTGCACACCATCTCATCAATAGCAGTTTAATAGCATTTTTTTCCCTATTTACATGCACTTAAATGGCAAATGCACGTTTCCTGCTCCAGCTGCCAAAAAATACTTTTTCAACCTGCCTGACTAAAACCACCCAAAACGAGCAACGCAAAACATGTAAGACAGTTTGAGGTCTGTAGAAAAAGCTGGCCAGCTTAGGTATCTGGGTAGCAAATATTTTTATAGGCCTTTCAGTGGCTTAAATCCAGGACAGCTCTGCAGTGATTTATTTCTCCAACAGCTTCTAGGGTGGCCTATGTAAAATTAGCTGGTAATCACAAACCAGGCCCCTAAGTGGGCACGTTCCACACCCAAAGCAGCAGTGACTGGTGCTCCCTTGCTGAGGGTCACAGGAGAAAGAGCAAGGACTGAGGGGGGAATGCTGGATATCTCATGCTGTCAGGAAGAATGAAGCTGAGCATCAGAGCATTATGCTACAACTTTTCAGGATCAAAGCACAGTTCATCTTATTTAAGCCATAAATGTGTCACTTTTTATGATTGCCCTGCTAGTACCCTGAATAAGCAATTAATACAGTTTTTAAGGGTTATACAGAATTTGTCTTGCAAAAACCTACTCCCTTAAGAGCACACAGCATAGGCTGTGTGCAGGCTGTGTTGCTACTGCAGTTTACAGTTTTTTAGCTGAAAATTATCCCTACATCTCTGTGCAGAAGCGAGCAAATATTAACAGCACAACCTGTGTATTGATCCTTGAGGATACTTCTCGTGTCTGAGAATTCACTGATTAGGACTTTCTACATAATTGCAACGCCTTATTTATGATAGATTTGCTTGCAAATCCCCATGCACAGGAAGTCTGCAAGTCTCGCCACCACCTTCTCTGCTGCAGGGCACCGTCTGGGCACTGCCCTGGCCTTCAGGCTCCAGCTCCATCCATAGCACAAACATGCTAACACAATGCAAATTCTTTTTTCCTGCCTCCAGTGCGACTCCATCCACCTCCACCAAAGCATCCAGCCAAGACAGAGGTTAAAGTGTAGTGCCGATAGTTTTTGTTTGGCTGGGATGATTCAGCAACATCTACATGGTCAGCTCACGTGCTTATGCAACTCTGGTATCACCACTCTCTCAACAACCTTAAACCATCACCAAGCTGTGGTAATTCTCATACTCTGATGAAAGCTAGAAATTGATGGGAGACTCCCAAATCTTACCCGACAGCATCTGCTTTTCTTCAACAATTCCCCACTATCTTTAAGAGAAGTGATTCAGACAGATGCTAGAGTTTTATGCTCTCAATTCCTATTATATTCAGTCAGGTCTAACATAGTAAGATCCTCATATCTAGATTCAGTTTTACCATGTTTTTCACTCATTTTCGCTGATCTATTTTTGATATACTCTCTGGATGCACCTCCTTAAAACGTGCTAATTTAGTTCCCTGGCTGTAGATAATATGTTAATCCCAGCACCCGCAAATATTCAGATAGAACATAAAAACTAGACACTAGAAGTCACGTGCTTATTTAAAACATGTAGCTGGACAGTATCAATATGACACAAGGATAGTAGATGAAAATTAACCTGCAATTCCATAATATCATCAAATAAATTGACCTGCTAATGAAAGGAAACACATTTCCATAAGAATTTGAGTGGTATCCAAGTAACAAGATACATTTTCAATTAAAGAATTACAATAGACTACACTTATTTTTTCTCTCTAATGTTAGGTTGTAATTCATTACTGTACAGGCAGCTGAATATTAACCTGCAGCTTCTGTTCTTTGTCTTGGTAGTAACTGGGAAATGTTTTCAAGGTCAAATACTTTTACTAAAAAAGATACCTACACACCGAATTATTGAAGTTTTCCTCTTTTCTATTATGTGGTTGCTTGTTCTTACTTTTTTTATCAAGTTAGAGAAATATTAACAAAATCTATGAGAAACTCTGCCAGACTGATGAGTGCAGAGGAGTGTACCCACTCATAACAAAAGCAAAAGTAGGTCTATTTATTGCTATTCTGTACCCAAAAAAGGTTCATGTTCTATAAGGCCACATGACGCGAAAAGCAAACTCATGGTTGTAAGAAAGGAGAGCCATTTAGTGAGTCAATGTTTGCAGGGGGCAGACAGTTTATTAACTGTCCATTTATAGTGACAAGCTTCTAAGTGCAAGAGCATGAAAATTAAATTTAACATGATCTTTAATTATCTTATGTGGTCACTTCATATTATATTCTGTCACAACATATCACTCACTGATGTTGCTATCTGGTACTACAAAATGTTCATATTTAATCAAATTGCAAGCAAAATGCATTAAATTCTAAAGATTATTTTCCATATGCAGCTACATATCTGTCAATAATTACATTCCTGAGTTATGGTCAGATGGCACTGATGCCTGAGAGAACAGGAACAGGAACAGTAACTGTATTGTTAAATTCTCCACTAAGGCTTAGCTTCAGTAATTCAGCTTTGATTGCAAATGCTAAAATTCAGTAGTGATTGAATTTAAAGCTCAAAAAACCACCTCTACCCTTAGGATATGTGAAAAAATGTTTTTCCTTGAGCTTGACAGGAAAAATAGGAGAGGAATGGAGGAGAGAATCAAGATATTGTTCCCATTACACAGTATCTGTGGAAAGATTATTTCAAGTCAGAAAGCTACCAAGAAATTGAAAAAAAAATTATTTCTTACATGTTGTACAGTAGTTCCTGCTTCCCATGAAAGCCATCTGTTCTGTGTATGTACATGGTTTGAAAGACATTCCCAGGATTGTGTCAAGCCAAAGGAATCCCCACTAGAGTTACAGAAATATAAACTCCCTTCACACTGGCAGGAGAGCGCTAAAATGCAGCTCTGAGGACATGTATAGCAGCACCCGCCTCAGGACCATAACAGTCCTGCTGGCATTCCAGGCGTTACGCGGGATTTTCCCATCTGATATTGGGTTATGAGAACTGAAACTTTAGCACGGATAACATCACAATACTTTGAATTAGAAATTCTTCAGATGAGTATAAGGCGAGAGCTCCGCTCTTCTCCATTGCAAAATGGCATCATCACCCTTTCTCCCATTTGCAGCTGACATGAAAAATGCCTGGAAAATATTTTTGAAATAGGATTAATTCCATAACACAATTTTTGCCATTACTAATTTTAATGGGAGTGGGACATGACACAGTTTGAATAATATACTTGTTCCACATTCATTCCCAAACTCTGGAAATGGGAGTTGAAAACAGAAGTCTAATAATTAATACTTGTATAAGAAGGACAATCCTTCCTGTGGGCCTGGCATTTTTGCAATCCCTTGTCTACTATACAACTGAGTTCAAATTGCAATTATTTTTCCTAGGGAGCAATTAAATACTGCTACCAATGTTAAGCATAAACACAACTCTAACTACAAGCAACGCTCAGATGACTAGCTCAGGTTCAAGGGTTCACTGCACATGAATATCCATAAATACCACTGACAGCCTTAGCAATATAATGAACTTTGCAGCAACTCATGCAGGCAGTCTACACAATACAAGAACATAATGCCCTTAACCTTCAAGCAAGAAACCTGCAGAAGCAATTCTGAGATACTTTTACAGCTGAAACAGTGTGTTCAGGAACTATTTAAGAAATAGTCCGACCTTGTTTGTAAAATGTTCATGTGCTTATTGTTTTTTAAATAATTGGGTGGAATCAAACAGTAGAACTGAAGGAAACATGAACTTTGTGTAAAAATGGTCAGTTCCACTGAAGTGTCACTCCAATTAGCAGTGTATTCTTACCACCATTAACTTAAGCATGCAACATTACAAGTTAAACACCCAGGTCTTTTTAGGGCATCACATAATATTTTATTTTTAAGTGCTCACATTTTTTTCTTGCAAACACTGCCCACAGTACCACACAGCCTCCCATAAGCAGATATTTCTGGCATCTCTTGAAATACATGCACTGCTCCCAGCTCAAAAATCAGATCAGTGTTAAAGAAACACTCTCTATTTGAAATTTAGGGAATTTGTTTAAATCATTGGTTTTGTTTACCTTCACTATTTTCTTAGTTGCCAAGATGCTGCTTCTCTACTTCTGTGTGGAGCTGCAGCACAAATAATAGAGGAAGCTGCTATACAGATCTGTGTACTTGGTAAATGCTACTAGCAAAAGCGAGCACATTGAAAATACAGTGTATTTTCAACCAACTCCAAGCTTTAGGAACCCTAAAGGGTTGACTGAAATGACTTTAAAGAGCTAAAAACTAGGAAGATATATGGTGTTTAAGTCAATGGTGGTTTTCCATGTACAAACAACGTAACAGCCATGTCCCTTCCTATCTTCTTGATCTCATCTGGTGGAAAAAAATTTTCAAGGTGCATTTTGCTGCTTTTAAAGTCACACATAAAGCTATAACATCCATTTCTCTCTTCTGAAATGTTATCACTCCTTACAAAACGAGAGTGAACTGTCTGAGACCCCCATCTGTTTCACAGACAAGTCAGCTGGGCTTAGTTTAAACAGCCTTCAACAGCAGCTTAAGGTATGATATCTGAGCTTACACCAAAGCAGATGAGGAGCACTCAGTGGTCTTGCCACCTCTCTTCAGGAGAAAGGCAGTAATCACCAGCAGATCAGCAGTAACGTGTTAAGACCAGCACATCTGTTCCAGCAGCAAGCATCTGTCTGTATTCTACTTTATCAATTTATGATGACCTGCAGTTCATCACTGTAGGGGAGCTCAGTGTTATTATCTATGCTGTCTATCAGGCAATAATTTTCAGTGCTGCAAGGCCCAAATACAACCTAGGGTGCCAACAATAACAATTTTATTACTAATTTGCTTTCTGATACTTAACATTAGATGAGCCACCTACTAAAGTTAACAGACTGTTCTGATCTTGAGCTCAGTTTACATATCGATTGGGGATGATCACCAAATCTCCACAAGCGTTTGCTATAGTCTGACCTATACTCCAGGAGCTCACACATAAATACCACGGCATGTAATAAAAACTTTCTTATTTCCTTTGTAATCCTGGCATGGAGAAGTGTTTGCCAGACTGATCATGCTGAAAGACAGCATTTTTCAATGTCAGTTTTTTTCTTTCTCTGCTGATAAGTTAGGATGTGCGTCTGCACAGATCCAGAAACTGCTTCAGCCACCAACCAACCTGAATCAGAGATGCTAATGCTTTTTTTGGCCACAACAGACCTCACCTTAATGCAGAAACACCCAAAAGGCATGTTATTCTTGCAACTGATTCCTCTCTGCCATGACAGGGAGAAATTCTGTCTTTAGCAACGGGGTGGATGCACAACACCTCCCTGAGAGCCCCCAGAAGAGAATGTGGCAGGGAAGGGATCACAGTTCACCAGCATATCTGGCCTACCCATGAGCACACATTCTTTTAGGAGAGGGAAAAGTAGGGTCTAGATAATGAACTGAGTGACTCAGCCCCTGATGATCACTAATTTTAAGTGAAGAATGAGTTTGTAATTCCAGGAAAAACAGATCAATACAGTGGCTGTGCCGTCTGCATTTTCTGTCTCCAATGATTGCCTCTTCAGTGCTTCAAGTTTCTGTGGGTGGTTTTGGTAGTCCTTTTAACATACCACCTTAGGGCTGATCACAGACTCTTTAAAAGCTCTGCAAGGGGTTTCCCCCAGATAGATGGAGCAGTAACCACAAGCCTCTTTAGTGGCTGAAGTAACATGGCATGAACAGGTTAGTCCCATCTTTTCTTTCTTGTTCTCCAGAGCTATTCAGCCATACTCACAAATACCTTTGTAAAGGAGGATCTGAATGAGGTGTTTATCATTCGTGTTGGGTTGAAAAGCCCTCTAACCCTGCTAGGACACAGGCTATTGCAGAGAAAATGGTGCTACCTGCTTCCTTCACAGCTCTGTGTTTGAACAAGTTTATAACACAAGGCACTGACATAATGAGATGTAGCTATTTGGATATCCCAAGTCCTTCTCCAGTAACTAAAAGGCCATGAAACCAGTGACAGTATTATGCTTTAGGGCTAATGTGTGACAATTATTAAAATAATAGACTGAGATGGTGCTTCATTCTTGTGCATAGGATGCAAATATTGTCTCAAAGCTAGAGGCAAATAGAGAGCTATCTCAAAGGAACAGAAAGGGCTGGCTAGGGAAGAGCGACATAAGAAGCCCTGCGGTGATGTCCCAGTGTGGAAGATGAGCCATTCACTGGCTGAATGTGGTCACTCTCAGTGGCCAGAGTGTCTATTACCTCAAATCCAGGCCAAATATCGCACAGAGGATAATCCTACAATAACACTAATATATGCAATAAGCTCCCAGAAATAACTAACCCTGCTTTTAAATAACTAACTAAATGAATGAATAAATAAATAAATATTCAACTTGTGAAATTCAGGCACACTGAAGAAGTGCTGTTTCTCAGAACTGCTACCAAATCAAGATGTTATTTCCATGTTTCCTTAGAGGCAACAGCTAACCTTTTAAAAAGCAGTATTTCAAAATAGGTGTCAAAGTATTAAAGCACAGTCACCATAATGTTTGAAAATTTTACTCCAACAATGGATATTTAATTTCCAGGTTGTGTCCTGGTGCTGGNATTAAAAAAGACAACAAATAAATAGCCAGCAGTATTAGAGATTCAACTTGATATCTTCACAGACAATCAAAAAGGCATGAGCTTTCACATCTAAAACCTGTCAAGAATCAACTCCAAGCAAAAACCAACATGAAATATTGGCCTTGCCTGAAAATATAACTCAGAAGTCAGCACTGGACACCACGAATAAGGGAATGTTAACGTTCAAATGGTCAGAGATGATCTAGCAAGAAAGA
>WEIT01033579.1:350138-379319 GCA_013389985.1 Dryoscopus gambensis
AAAAAAAAAGGGAAGGATATAGTTTTTCCCTTGAACAGCAGCCAGCCAGCAGAAGTGAGCTGTCAGGCCACTGGACAAGATGAGCACATGATGTGAAATGTCCTCTATGACTCAAGAAACCTCTACCTTCTATCCTTCACCTTCTTATCACTTCAAAGTGTTTGTAAAACAAATCCCATGTTTTGTTCCGGCTCCTGTGACTTTCTGTCCTCTGCTCTGGAATGTGAAGAGAAACTAGACAAAACATCAGGGAGGCACTTGGAGAAGGAGGGGACCTTCAAAGCCATGCAGCCTCCTCAAGGACAAGGCTTGCAATCCACTTCTGTGTTTGCAGTTGGCATGAAATGCTTCCAAGAATCATAATAAAGCACACACTGAAACCATGTCTTAGCAGAAATTTAAACTTTCATCTCTTCATTCTGAAATTTGTCCTCAGTGAGTGTTAGAAAGTTGACCCTTGCTCATATTGCCTGAACTGACTTAAGATAAACAATGCTTTTGGCATTGGATTTTGTTTACTTGCTTGAAATTTTTGTCAGGGCCATGGAGATAAATGAGCAATGAAATGATAAACCAGTACTGTAATGTCTTTCAATGGTTAAATATTTTGGTTTTAACTAAAATTATTTTAATCCTCAATGCATCTTCTGAACTGTTTTTTGCTTTAGGTAGGAAGAAGTTTTGAAATCTCTTTATGGATTTGTTCTTTGTTTTAAAGGGAAAGAAAAAAAGACATTTAAAAATAAATGGCTTATGTCTTGGGGAGTGTTAATGAAGTAAGACATTTCCAAAGAGACTGGAGAGTGACAATAGCACACGGACTGTGGTGGTTCGACAAGTGTAGAACTGCCCCCCAGCAGTGAACGCCCACTGAAGTGAAGCAAAGCAAAGCCAGGAGGGAGGGGGAGAAAGAGGGAGGGAGAGACAGAGAAAGGAAGAGAAGGAAAAAAACCCCCAAAACTGTTGCAAGTTCATGCACCCCTATTACAAATTCATTTTAATTAAACAAAGAGATTATACAGACATTGCTGACAGGGATTATCAAAATAGAATGGCGCCACCTGCCCCTTGCAGCCCAATTAATTAGCAGAGAATCTGAGGTGCCAATTATCACAAAGGAATAAGAAAGGATCAGTAAACACAGCTCATGGTGAACTTGAAAATTAACTCTTTCAGCTCACAGATGAAATCCTACAGCCTCACATACAGCCCTGATGCTGCTACAGACCTCCAAAAGCCCCACACTGAAAAGACCCAACAGGCTTTTCCAGATCCCTCTTTCCCATGGTTTTGTGAAGCATGACCACTCCTGCTCTCCATAAAGTCCCCAGACCACTTTTAAAAATTATGCCACTAAATTTAAATAGTAGATAAAGTCATTTAAGTTTGAAAAGGTTCCTCAAAACAAAAGACAGACTTCTTACTGTGTTTTGAGGTACATCAGGAAAATGTAGATCCCTTCCCTTGCCATACTAGAGAGGTTTTAAGACAGTGAGTCCCTGAGTAGAATTCCAGTTACTGACAGATAACAGCTAAAAGTTTTAATTTACTAGGAAGTAGGTATTGCTCATAGGTGCTTGACTCCTTCTCTCCCACCCCATACAAGAATCTTCTCTTTCAGGCTCTTAGATAGGATACCTCCAGGAGTAAAAGAATGCAAGTAAGAAGGCTCAGCAGCAGTAACTAATTGCAATCTATTTTCCTGGGGATTCCAGAGTCTGCCAGAGTATCCCAGAAATGAAACTTTTGGCTTTGGATCCATGCAGTGTGAGCCATTACCACAGGCACTGCAGTGTCCATAAGGGGAGTCTGCCTGAGCACTTGCACAACAGGCAGGTGGTAGCCCTGGAGAGAGAAGCGCTACTGCCATTTGCCCTTCCCTGGTACAAATCCCGCATCACTTTTAGCAGAACTTCCTCCTCCTTCTAGGATGTTCAAAACTGTGCCTGCCCTCAGTCTGTGGACTTGCGGCTGTGTCATAAAGAGGAATCAGTAAGTACCCCATATGTGGGGCTTCAGTATTTTTTCCAGTCACTGGAGGAAAGACACTGAGGAATGACACCTTCACCTCCTCAGAAGAGTGATCTGATGCCTTCTGGGGCAGGCAGTGCTGGCATGTTCTTACACAAACTTGTAATCACAATTTAACCTTACTCCCTGTTTTCCTGCAGGCCATAAAAACAAATGAACAATTAGATGCAAAGCCGCGGAAGCAAAAAGGGCAACCGCTCTCTTTTTAATTTTTTTTCTGTGAAATTTTTCCCTAATTTCTTTTACGAAATGTTTACCTTTACGCTATGCATATGCTCATTTTATAATTATATTGACAGCTACTATAAGTATTATTTAGAATGATAAACTTAGCCTGTAGAGCTAGCTCAATACAAAAAGAATGAATGAACCCGCAGTTAGCCCAGTGTAAATTCAGTGTTTTTCTGTTGTCTTTGCTAGATTTGAGTGCCACAGCTGCAACTAAACCCCACTCCCTGTTTCTGTGCTATTTCTTCTCTATTGCATTCAAAAAGGAAAAAAAAAAGTGGTTTACCTGACAAAGTATGTCATTAAGTATCATTTAGGCAAAAACTGTATTGACTCAAATGGGGAAAAAATGAATCGCAGAAGTTTGGGTTTTACTGTCAACGTTGTTCAATACTCGTGTAAATAAATATGAGAACAGGCTGTTATAAGCACAGAGTGAAGCACCTGTAGTGCAACTGGATTTAAATCAATCACATGACTGAAGTTGCCTGATATATAATTACACTTCCATCTCAATCTTGAGAACTGCAAAACGAAGTCCAAATACTTCAACAATGCAACCTGTGAAATACAAGTTTTGTAAGCAAATTTGCTTGCAATGCCAAGCTCCTCTTCTTTTCTAAGTGCTTGCTGGATCGTTACTCAATGGCTTTATTGTTTTGGGATCAGAAAGCGAGGACTTCAGCTCTACAATGCACAGTTTGTCACCCTTTGGATAAAGGAGCTGTGAACCAAAGCAGTGGGACATACTTGGATTTAACACAGTGTGCTCTGAAGAGTGGAGCACATGCTGGCAAGACTTGAAAGCCCTGAAATACCAGCCAGTTCCTCCAGTTAAATTGGTGAGACCTCCACATACCTGTGGAGTGTGAAAAGGTCCTGGTGCTCATCATTCTGCATTAGGATTGAGTTCATCTTATCAAATGGGCCTTTGAGCATATTGTGGAGTAATTTACCAACAGAAAAAATCATAACGATTTTCCACTTCATTTACCTCAACAGTAGCTACGTAATGTCAATAGTTTTAAACATTTAATTAGACACACCACGTGTTTTATGCTCTACTAATTACATAAAATTGTGCTCAATAATTTTCTTCCCATTGAAACGAACCTTAAGCAGCTGTTAAAACACTAATTAGGTGAATGCTTCCATGCTGTGCATTTGACTTGGTGCCAAGCACATTCCTCCCAATGCTGAGTGGGGTTTTTCCAGTGTCCATGATGCAACCGTGAACGCACGTCAATCTCTGCTGCACCAGAGAACCAAGAGCAAACTCCAAACATTTATTTTGGCCCTCGCCTTTGAAAACTAACATTATATACATAAAATGCAACAGTTGAAAAAGTTGTTCAGTTATACTGGGCTCTTAGTTTTCTCTGCTTCCATTTTTATTCCCAACGAGCAGCTAAATTTGATGCAGAGCTTGTCATTTGCAATCTCCTACGAAATCAACACTTTTCATTACATTGGAGATGCCTTACAGAGGTTATCTCACAATACAGTCAAACAGAAAAGCATTGCTGAGCCTGTTATAAATGAAGCCTTTAATACTTAGATATTTTAGGGTTATTTTGTCCCTAAAATGTTTTAAAAAGTTATGCGAACCACAGTTATCCATGCGTACGGTGGCATGGGATGGGAAAACCTTTTTTATTTTTCAGTTTCACACAAAAAGATAATTCAGAGAGGTTTTATTTGGTTTAGATATCCTTAAGAAAGGACATGCAAGTTGCACCATTGACAAGTTTTTAGTGATCCTAATGGCATCCAGAACTGAGTCAGTACCTCTGAATGTCTCAACTGGCTTCACTCAGAGCTTTAGCCCTGGATGTAACTCCAGTAAAATCAGGTTCTCTTAATTATTGACTAAGTCTGTACAGCTGCAGGCCTAATCCTGGCATTCCTACAAGGGCAGAGGCCTGGCAGAGGGGACCAGATTGCCAATCCTACCTCAGCAGTCCTCCAAACCTGTCCATGCCTCTATGAACTGGGATTTTGCTCTTGACCACATCCTGACAATTCCAGACTCAGGATTTGTTCCTGAAGAATTCCTGTAAGAAGAAACTGCCCATACTGCCCATCCTCAGAGACACACATGTATAGTTTTCTCTACATCTTTTTTTTTTTTTTTAATTGGACCCTAGTGAGTGTACATGAATCAAAAATTCAAAAGAAAACAGATTTTTTTCTCTTTGACAAATTTTTAACCATTATCACTTGTGTATGCTTGCTGCTTCTAGAGGCACAAAAGTATGCCTGTTATATTACAAAAAAAAAATAGATGGTTTATATTTTTAGTTAATATCAGTACTTCCCAAATTATGTTAACGATACTTTTTTTAAAATAATTGCCAGTGTTTGGTGATCTAGCTGACAATGGGACTTCTAAAATACATTGCACCTGTGGACTTCCTTCTTTTATAGAAAATTAAGAAGGATTAAGATTAGGTATCCTGGCTTCCTTTTCTAGCGCCATTATGAGCTGCATTGGGTGTATTGTTGAATAACTTGCATGTTCTGAAGTCAGGGACATCACTAAAAAAGGGCACAATTCTAATCCACATAACAAATCACTGAAAACTGTAAGAATAGATCTGCTTAAAAGACAAACCCAAAAGATGTTGAATTCCCATAGTTCACATTGACCTCATGTACTTGTACAAATGGAAGACACATTTTCTTTAAAAAAAATAGGAAAAAGAATTTGACATATTTAGTATCTGTATATAAATTCAGAAAGACTTTTTTTCTGTCCTGTTATATTTTGTTGGAAAAATCCAGCCAGTGCAACAAGACCATACACAAGCAAGAAGTGTTTCCTGGGTAAAGAATTGTCTGTTTTCTGGAGGTTCCCAGCTTAGCCTGTTTCTTAGTCCTTTTTCAGAGGTAGTAATATACCTGTACAAAGTGGGTAAAGGAAGGTATAGCTGAGGCAACATTAATATGAGCCAAATGATTTTCTTTCTTTCACAGTCCCTTCACATAAGAGACAGAGTGTAAATCTTCATCGATCAATTATACTGAGAGGTAAGACAAGAACAAATGGAAGCTGTATTAAATGTATCTGTGGATGTAACTTCAAGTGCTCTTCCCACACAAGACCTACAGACTTTTTCTGGTAACTAAGATGTCAGTGAGTCTCATCATTAAACTCTTGAGTCCCAGTACAGAGTTCCCTTTCTGAACTATTCCTTTTACAAATCAAAATAGCAAATCTAGTGTTTGTTTTCCCACCCTGCAGGATAAAACATCCCCGTCCTCCAACTAATTCCACCAGGCTGATCTGGGAAAATGTCATCTGAACAAGCTGATTGGTGTCCACGCATCATTACTGCAGGACAAACAAATAAACAAACAAACCATAGATCTTTTTTGTGCTGGTAGAGATGAAAATTTAAGTCCTTTTCAAAAATAAGTTGGGTGGTCTCATACCTGTGAAAGGGAGGAATTAATCTACAATGTGTTTCTGACAAATATTTAAATGGGATGAGCATGGGCACTTGCCACCTATTTGCCACTGCCAAGGCCACAACTAAACTAGGTCGCTATGCAACATATCTATACATTGTTGAACAATTTCAGGGATGCATTTTCCACCACTTCCATGAGCAGCCGGTCCAGTGCTTGACCGCCTTTTCAGTGAAGAATTTTTTCTTCATATCTATCCAATCTACACCTTTCCTGGCACAGCTTGTCCCATCACTTGTTACCTGGGAGAAGAGCCTGACCACCACCTGGCTACAGCCTCCTTTCAGGTGGTTCTGGAGAGTGATAAGGTCTCCCCTGAGCCTCCTCTTCTCCTCTCTCCTCTCTCTCACCCCCAGCTCCCTCATCTGCTTCACATAAGACTTGTGCCCCAGACCCATCACCCGCTCTGCTGCCCTTCTCTGGACATGCTCCAGCACCTCCATGTCCTTCTTCTTGTGAGGGGCCTAAAACTGGACACATGATTCAAGGTGCAGACTCACCAGTGCCAAGTCCTTTCTCAAGCTGATGGGCTATTCATTCATAGCAAGACCCCAGGACATCTTTCCAACCTTCTCATCTCACACCATTTGAAGACGGGCCTGGGATCAGATGACTTCCCAAGGTCCCTTCCAACCTGAACATTCTATGATGCCTGCAGAACACTGACAATCACATCAGGTGGCCATAACCTCAGTATCTTTCACACAAAACGCATTTCCTATTTCTTCCTTTTTACTGCAGGAGTCTGTTGCTCTCACCTGCCTCAGCCTGCCTAACTCAATTATTTCCGTTATACGCATAATGTGCAGCAGAGAACAGGGCCTACAGAGTAATTTTCCCTTTCCAGCTTCCATATTTACTTCACGGAAACTTCCCTTATCAACCACATTCGCGTTCTTAGAAATGTGTTTGTTTCAATAAAACTGACTTACTGTTTTATGGAAGTTGAAGGCCAATGACCCAAATCCTATAAATCATTAAAAATACTTTTTCTCATAGAATCCTAAGTTGCTTTTTTCTCAGTAGCAGAGAAAGCATTTTACTATAAAAAGTTACATTTTTGCCCACACTAAAAATTCTGTATTAAAAATACATTAAATGAAGGACAGATGTTTAAAACAGCAGACCTACCATGAAGTATTAAATATTGCTGGCACAGTGCGCCCTTTGGTACAGCTTAGTCTCTTTTTGCAATAGGCATGTTTTCACAGCTGTAAAAGCACCAAAAATTACTGTCTTTGCTCCAATATTAATATAGAAATCTATTAAAAAATACACCAGACTGCTGAACAGATTGGACTATTATTCATAAATTCTATCATTAAAATAATTTGCTTTTACAAATTAATATT
Source organism: Dryoscopus gambensis (assembly GCA_013389985.1). Classification (NCBI taxonomy): domain Eukaryota; kingdom Metazoa; phylum Chordata; class Aves; order Passeriformes; family Malaconotidae; genus Dryoscopus; species Dryoscopus gambensis. The sequence goes on from WEIT01033579.1 coordinate 357,221, forward strand.
AAAATCAAATGTTTTGGAGCTGTTTAAGAGGAATAGTGTCACTTTGAAGAATATGTGGATTATCTATACAAAACCAAAAAGTTCCACTTTTGTCAAAAGAAAAGTGCAAGCCTCCTTAAGAAATCAAACCTGCTACTTGATGTTTTGCTCAATCACAAAACGTCTGACCCACAGAAGCACAGAGAATGTGGACGATCCTGTGCGATATCACTCCAAACCTACGCTGAGGGTGCAGTGTAGGATTAAAGCCATTTCCCACAGGTACAGGTGGTGTCTTAGAGCTATGGGAGAAAGTGAGACAGGTCATGGAAGAGCAGATTCTGTGGTCTAGGGGATTTTTGTGCTAAAACATGATAAACATAAACAAGGTGGGCAAAGAGATAACACATAGAACAGAATGGTAATGCTAAAATCTTCAGACCTAGTAACTGTGAGGATGAACTTGACAAATCCATAAACCACACTAGGACATGCTCACCAATGTACATAGGTTTTACTACATTAAAGGTTTAATTTCTGTGTCCCAGTCTGGTGGCTCAGGGCTCTGAAATCAAACATCACAAGTTCACGCTCTTTGCTGAATTTTGTCTCAGTCTATGCTTCATTTATTTGAGCACTAAGCAATCTCTGGTCATCATAGTCCTGATGAAGTGATGCCTACTCTTAAGTTTGCAACCCGCCTGGAATAAGAATAGGTCTGAGATGTCCGTAGCTCAAATTGTTTTAGTCAGGACAACTACAGATACCAATTAGGAACATTAGTCCTTGTGACACGAAACTCTTTCACTACTCAAAGCAATAAGGAGACAAAATGTTACAAAAACGTCCATATATTGTTAAATGAAAGGTGGAGCACTTAGCTTGGGTCCTTAAGGGAACCAGGAGAAAATGAATGTGTATGCATCTAATAATCTTTGTCCAAATTCCTGATAAAGACGGGATGGGTTGCTGAGGAGAGACAAAGCTTGCTTAAAAGCTCAAAACTCCAGAAACAATGTTTAAAAGCTAGAAAAAAACTTAGAAGAAAGGGCAGAACAAGGCAGGATAAGGACACAGCATGTTGGCCAGCCTGACCAACTGGCAGGATGCTAGCACATACACTAATAGAAACAAAACCCCATAAGGCTTTGGGAGCACTGCTCCTGCTCCATAAATAAATTCCTTGGACTGGAGACATTTTCTTGGAAGGAATTTTTATGGCACAAACATTTCTACTCTCTTCTGGAAGCCCTGGAAAACCAAACCCAAACCTTCCCCGCACCACGCACACAAACTGAAGATGTCGACAACAAAGTGCAACATTATTCACATCCTCTAGAAAGCCCCTTGTTATCTGTCTTGAGTCAGTCTTTGCTAGAAAGTTCCTATCCATGCGTGATGCTCAAAGCCCATGACATAACTAATTCTTGCCGTGAAGGAATGCCCACATCTCTGGAAGCCTTGTGGCCATCATGAGCATGTCCCACACAGAGCCCCACCAGGCTTCCCCTGAGTACGGGGCTCCAGCTGTGCACACCTGGGGATGCAGAGGTGTGAAATGGCAGCGCTGCCACGGTGGCCAGCACAGCCCAGAACATAATGAAACAAAGAGAGCCCTCACCCCTCCAGTTAGACAAAAAAACCCCAGGGACTATAAAATGTAAGGAGGGAAAGAAGAGGGGGGAGTAAAAACAATCTCTGAGTAGGAAAACAGGATAAATTCATTGAATAAATTATTTACTGGAATTATTCACTTAGCTTCAATTACAATCTATCCATTTCTATCCACCATCTACATCAAATTATAATAAATTATTCTATTATAACTTGGCTTCATGCCTGCTGATTTGCAATAGCTTATTTTTTCAGAAAACAATGGTCTGATGCTGTTCAACCTTCCACAGGATTTAGATGTGCACACCTGGACATACCCCAAAGACAATTTATTTTTGAGCATCTCAGTCCTTCTGTAAATTAAAGAGAGGGGAGCAAGCATATTATATTTAAATTGCCAGCAGATATTTTGACAACATAAAAAAGACCCAATATATCTAAACAACATTAAAACAAAAATATCCTGTTGCTTCCTTGAAGAATTTGGCATATGTCCTGTACTGGATACGCAAATGCAATTCCAAGAATATATAAGCACTCTCCATCCTTCTGCCATCAGGTCTCTTTACAGTGCAGATGTTTTAGGATTCTTCTGAATCAAAAATATCTTGTTCTGCTTTATCAGACCGCCTCTGAAATTCACAAAGAGTTGTACTTGAAAACAACAGGATGCAGAAAAAGGAAAAAAAAAAACTCTTTAAGGTTGCTTTTTCATGTAATACATAAAAATAAGACTGGTTTCCACAGGCACAGAGAATAATTATTTGTTAGGAATCCAAACCTGCACTGAGATAAAATGAGCACAGGTCAAACTAAAAGGTCTAGTTACACTGTAAAAACAGCAGGCAAAATGTGCAGTTAAGTCAAGGGTTTGCAAACATGAGAACATTGCTCACCTTCCTTTCCTCATTCCCATACTCTTATAGTCTCTATGCCTGTAAGCTGATCAGACAGATACTGAACTTTTATATATACACCATTATTTTTACATTTTCCTTGATTTCAGCACAGCATGTGTCATATTATGGATGAAAGCAGAAATAAATAAGGAAAAAGGTGAGCAAAACCCCTGACTTTTACACATTTTTCCAGTAGTTTATGAAACAACCCTACAAAGCAAGAGATAACCAAGGCCTTATGTGTCTCTCTCACCAGGGGCAGCTGCTGGAGCAGCAGAATAATGCCAAACTCTACCCATGTGGACAAAGTGAAGGCACACGTTAAACCAGATGGGTGAAAAGGTGATCATGCTCTGAGTGGGATAGATTGGTTCTGCCCCTGGCAAAGATGAAGGACAATGTAGAAGATAGCAGAGGTGCAGAGGAATTGCACCATAAACTCATATCCACATTTCAAGAACCTGAAATCACCTTGGATGTAGCCACCTCTGATGCCACCTTTTCAAATATGCATCTCAGAAAAAACGGCAGACATCACACCGGTGAGATGAAACCAATGCTTACTTTTTCCATCACTCCTCATAGGAGAGGAGTGGGGTTTTATTCTGTTAGTATCAACATGTTCTACTGTGCTAGAAGTGCTTTTGTAATCCTGAAAACACACTAGCACTACTTCCACGCAGTTTCATTGCTGTGTCTACTACCGTTAAAGGGTAAGCATATACTTCAAGACAATAATTCACTTAGCTAGTTGCCAGAGCCAGCATTATGTGAATAAGCTTGATAGATCTCTGTTCCTAACCTATCAGAAAACAATTTATGGAATCTAATAAATTAAAAATGAATTTTCTCCAGCAACCATATATTTCACAATAAATGTACGCTCTTTGATCTCAACTGACTGTGCTATGTTCTAATTAATTTTTATACAGAAGTTTACTATTGCCCTTTAAATAGATTTTATACACAAGACTAATCAGCCAGCATTTTCAGCTGTGCCTTTGTCTTTTCACCTTCCAACCAAGTTAAAAATTCACAGAATTCTAGAATTTATGGCATAGTTTTCTACATATAAGCCATTTCAGCTTAAGGATGGAAAGACCTGTATTTTTTCTCTGCTTTCTTGACCCCAACAGGCACATAATAGAAAAGAAATACATGCCAACAGCTTAAGGACTTGCCTCTAGACAGCGTGACTGTGGAAATGAACCCCTTTCTAGCTCTCAGCTGCTTTCTTACCTTTCTTACCCAGCAAAAAGTACTGGAGTTACTCAGTCACTGTGTATCCCCTCCACAATCTTCTGAGACAGGTATAGAGCCATTTGGTATTGCTGTTTGGAATGGCAGGGCAGCTGGCATTCAGTAGGGTTTTGGCCCTATTTCTGCTGGGGTGCTATAACTTCCCATTCATGAGCTTATTTTCCTGTCTCAGTGACCAAGAACCAGGAAAAGACATCTACAACTGCAATACAAAATCCCCAATTTGGACTGGATGGTCTTTGCACAGAGTATTTCATGCATCTGATGTGTAAGTTCTGGCATCAGACTTAGGGAAAGAAAATACCAGTGAGGCTGGGGTAGAAGGCATTAGCCTGGGGAGAAAAGTAAAGGAGAAATGAGGAGCTTGGCCACTGATGCCATTTACATCCTGCTTTGACATGGGAGTTAGATTCTGTTCACCTGCAGGACTAAGATGCAATAAAATATTCAAATTCATAAGCAAGAAAAAGAACTTTACTCTCTTGTCCAAATCCTCCTCTGTCTTTATGCATTTATGTAGAAAGGTCTAAAGCTCTTTACACGTTTTTGCATAGCAGTATCATTGTCCTTGTTTACAAATAATAAGCTGTTCCTGTCTACCTGCCATTAATCTCTGAATGGAAGTATGATGCAAACACTTAAACTATGAAAGATGCTTTAATATATTTTACATACATATATATACATAAATGTATATGTATGCTTTGAAAATGAACATAAAAGCTTAAGGAAATGAAAAAAGCATCCCATAAATTCCTAATAGTTCCCAGTAAGAAAGGGAACAGCAAATTCTGCCTCAGCATCAGGCATCACTACACAACAAAAAATTCTTGTTGCATACCATGTGGTCTAGAGACACCAGTAAAATTGCCAGAATATGCACTCAACAAAAGTCCAGAAAACTGTCTCTCTAGAGTGGCTTAAGTATATAAGGATCCTGCCTTGGGATACAGCCAGATGACCCTGGGAGATCTCTTTCAGCATTTTTCTGTGACTCTGTAAAAATAGTTTTGAGGATTTTAAAAACTGGTATTTTAAAAACATTCTTTTCTCTGTTGAGAAACTCTGTCAAGAGGCATTCTTATACTTTGATACTGTCTTCCTATATACTGATATTACAACGAGTAAGTAAGAATATGCAGAAATTAAATCATACTTTTAGAACACAGGGTGGTGATTTTATTTTTTTTCACGTACAGACCATACAAGACCGTTTATGTTAAATGTTCAAAAATTAAAATAAATTCCGTAATACAGACAGGAAGTCAGTGCAATGGGAACCAAATGGGAGTAATGGGACCCAGGTGGTTGGAATGGGTACAAAAACCCACATAGATGGCCATGTACGGCACAAATTGGAGCCTGGAGATGATTATAACTGGGGCTTTCCAAAAGAAAGAATGGCTGTAAACTGTTAACTGTATCAATGCAAACATCACGGTAACTTACCACTGAGGAAGGAGTGATGAGGGAGAAGTGTGTAATTTACAGCTTTAATTGTAGCTGATACAACCTGATGTGTAGATACTGAAACTATACCATATTAAGGAATATATCAGTATAGGGCATCATATGCAGAGAATTTTGACTCTTGATTAGGATGAGACCTGAGCATAACAGGAGTGGAAAGATGCTACTTTCCATTTGAGTCAAGAAACAAACAGCCACACTGCTTCAAAAGTCACAGGACAAAACTGTCAGGTTAGGACAATTAAGGATAATAAGCAGAATAGGAGGAAGCTCTACCATACCAGTATGAAAGCTGGTAGAGCATATACATTTAAGATTTAGTAATATAATTGGGGCCACTGAAATACCTTCATTTACTTATCCACCTCTCTATTTATTCCAAGACAGAAGGCTAACATCCTATGCAAAAAAAAAAAAANCTCACGAACAAAGCTCTCCTGGATGAAAAATAAACACCTTGAAGAGGTTTTTCATTAAGATAAAGAATATTCACAATATGGCACAAAATGGTAACAACTAGCCTAGGTGAAAGAGGCAAGAAGCATTTCTGGCATTGGGTATGTAAGGTTAATACCTTGAAAGAATGTAGAGAGAGTTTGTGAGCCCTATTGACAGCAGAAGATGCAGTGACAGGGAATTAAGAGCCCATGTCCAGGACTTTGTAAATTTGCATTTTATAAAGGTGTCACAGGCAAAACCTGTGACTGAAGGACAGCGCACTGATTTTAGTACTCTTCCTCTGCTGCAGAAAGACTGAGAAAGTGCACACCATTTTAACTTGCTGCACTTTATGAAGCAGTATGGCTTGCTTGGCCCCTTGGGGATTCTGGGAGAGCTGAAGTTTGCTTGTTAGCATGTTTTTTAAAGGGAGGGAGTAATTTTTTGGTGAAAGAGGGAAAGAGAGAGGGAAGACATTGCTGCTGTATATCACAGACCAGCTTGAAACCTTTAGGAGTACTTTGAATGTATATGTCCTTTTTGTGCACTGACGAAATACCAATTTGTTAACAACACACCAGTGTAGCTACCCTAGCAAAGAACAGTGAACCAAAAAGTTCAACTTATAAAGTCCTACGTAAAGTGAAATTTTTAACTTATTCAGATCTATCTTGTCAAACAAAAGTGATATTATTTGCTCCTACTCAGATGACACACCACCCCAAGAAAAAAAAGATTTTAAGTACATATTATGAGCTGTGTTTAGCTGGGGGGGTAGTGGGGTGGTGTTACTATTTTCCATTGTAGTGCCATTCATCTGTGTATATTTCACTTTTTGTTAATCTTTTTTTTGTTTTGTTTTGCTTTTCAATGAGAACCAAAAGCCTTTGGTTCTACTTAGCATATAGTATAAAATTAAATTTTAAAAAACAACCCTGAAAGGGTTTCAGTGAGGAAGCAATCAGAAATTTGTAAAATTATACAGACTGTAAACAAGTAAAGAACAAAGTGCTCTAGGTATTAAAAGCAAATGGAAGCAAAAGTCACTGTTTCAAGATGGTAATAGAGTAAGACCAAAAAACAACCAACATCATCAAATTGACCGACAGTCTAAAGGCAGACAATGTAGAGGACTGGGTTTTTTAATTAGAAGGCTAAAAATATGAAATGTGAAACTTCTGCAGAAGAAGAAGAGGGAAGAAGAAGTAAATTCATAAAACACAAAATACATCAACATTGTGGCTAAGCAAAATACATGTAAGTTTGGTGCCAGTAACCCAGTCAATATAATTTCTGATGGTAAGCAGCTTGAAAGAGATGGCTGGCCTTACTGGAGGAAGAGAATAGATCTAAGTATGTCCCATGTGAAAAAGAAATTACAAACATCTGCTAAAGACACAAATGGTTTGTTGGCTGATGTCAACAATGGGAAAGCTTCCAGTATATCAGCTCTGGGCTTGCCAGCAGGTGTTGCTGAAATTATTCAGAACAGTTAGAGGTGGTATTTTCAAAAGCACAAAGGTGACAGGGCCAATAAATAAGGCAAGCATGATATTGTCAACAACTGAAATGTAAGTATTTCTCATAAATCTTTTGAGGACCTATGCAACTCATTATTTTAAAGCTAGCCACCAGGGCCTCAAATTTTACCAGTTGTACTAATAGGAAATAATATTCTCCTCCATGACCGATGCCACTGAAATCCCCCAACAACCTGATTTCTATAATATCTCCTTTCCTATGGAGAAGAACCTCCCCTTGACAAAAAGAAATATAACTGTGAGCAAATACACAGATAATATTTTCAGACAGCACATAGTTGAGTGTATTTATTTATTTTTAATAAGCATGAACTTTCATTGATGTTGACATTCATTATTATTTAGATTAACTAACTTGATTAGTCTCATTACAATTTGTCGAAGATGTCCAGTATTTGTATTCTTTCACTGTGACTATGCTTCAGCTTAGAAGAAGGCATAAAACACAGATCTCGTGTTTAGGTGTTGTGTTTCTCAGTATAGTTTGACTATGCATACAGTATTCTCTAGCTGGGTCTACAGGTCAACAATACTTCGTAGATAAACACCAAACATGGCATAAATTTACCTAATCCTAAAATCTCCTCTTTTTTGCCATTAACGCAACACATTACACACACCCATCCTCATCAGGATTATTTTAGAGAAGGTCCTCGAAATTATGTCCACATCATGTTTTGCTGTCCAGCCTGATTTAAATTGCATTCTCAATTCATTCACCATTTTAAAAGAAAATAGAGCTCATTTTACTTTTTCTATTTAACCATTCATCTTTCTAATTACCTTGGATAAGAAAAAGTCTGTTAAATAAACCAAAGACATGCATCATTTTGAACCACTAAATTACTTCTTATGGAAATTAATCAAGGGAGTGCAGTGGCTTCTTCACACTGAACTGCATCATGACCACCCATCCCTTGATTTTCTGTCTTGCTCTTAGTTTTACAGCTGACTTCAGTGGACCCTCTGCCAAAAGCAAACCCCTCTGTCATGTACAACATGCCCTGCATCTCATGGAAAACCTGCGCTGAAAAGAGATAGCAATTTTTACTTCATTCGAGTAAGAGAGCTAGGCAGACGGCTCATGGCAAATACTGCTTATTTCAATGTTATATTATTGAGACATCTCTTAGATGTGTAGCCCAGCCTCAGGACCTCAGTCCCTCCTCCCTGGCATGCTTTATAAAGTAATGACTTAGTGCAGGTGGAGCAACAGCAGCACAGTTCATGTTTCCTTTTTATAATTAATTTCCAATCATTCATATCCTTCGAGCTGAAAGTTAATTACATGCTCAAGTCACTTACTCTGAGATTAAATGGTACCAATTCCTTGCATGCTTAGAATAAGTTACTTAGCATAGTCTCAGCTTTCATCTTAAAAACAGGCATGTTGCTGTTTGCCTCAGGAAAGACACATTAATGGAGACTCAAAATCTTCTCAGGATGCAAATTTCTATTTAAGTGTTAGATATTACTTCATTCTAAAGAGCTCTGAGGGTAGAAAAAGTAAGGATGTTGATAACTGCCAGAAATATTAAAAAAAATCCATGAGAGAAATAAGACCTGGTCGTGCAAGTATAGGATGAGAAATGGTTTGACAGAAGGGATGCAATGAAAAATCACTATTTGTCTTATAAAGTACATTTTCTTAATCTACAATTTTAAATTAAACAAAATGACAAAGTTGTTCTTCCAACACCCTGCTTTACAAACCACACTTGAAGTTGTGCTGCATGCTCTCTGGCTCACATTAGAATAACAATTTTGTTGACAATCAACAAACCAGAGAAATATAAAGCTCATTTTCTCATACCACTACAGAGCAGATAAAAGTAAAAAGTCATCACCATTTATTTTTGCACTATGGAAAGCAGAAGTATCTTGGAAGACAGACAGATTTTGGATCTCTGGAGAAGGATGACAGCATTTGCACAGAGTCATTTTCTGACCATATATGCACTTTACAAACAAATCCTCTATTGCACACCATCCTAGCTGGAGCTGTTAAGAACTGGGGAAGTGACTGCTTTTGAAATAGAATCCTTTTCCAGTGACATCCAGTGGGTATGAGATTTGCTTCCCTCAAAATGTTGAAAAGGGCTGCAGAAAAACTCTTTGCCTTGTGAGAGATGCACAGCTGCTCTCAGTGGCTTCAGAAATGGAGTCAGCACCTGCCATTTAATGCCTGCGCTATTATAAGAAAATAAGAAACATCTTTTTTTCTAACTGGTATAAAATAAAGCAAAATTCTTATACCATAAATGCAAGAATAACCCTTTCAAATTCATTCTGTTATGCTGAGAAAACGTGATGTGCAAGCTACTCTCAAAGCCACAGTGACCTTGTGCACAATGTGTGGAGGAGACAAGCAGTGTGAAGAGGGAAGAGAGATCAGCTTCAGCTGGAACTTAAGCTGGCCTCACACTCTTACTGGCACAAGATAGCTGAAGGCCACAGGTCTAGTAAAGCAACCAGAACTACAGCACTGCACATGCATCAGATTTATAAGACCTGCACTTTTCAGCGCAAGGAGAAAGGAGTTATTCTAAGTGAAAATCATCCCAAGTGAAGAGCACTGCACAGAATCTCACCTCACACACTCACCTCTGCAGGTACCAGGACCCTGGGACAGCTGATGAGGCTGAAACGGGCTGCCCAGCAACTGCACCCACCATGGACTGCTCCCAGGATTGCTGGCCACGAGCAGGTGCCGGCAGAATTGGTTTCCTCCAAGCCCAGGCAACAGCAGGGCTCCGGGCGAAAGGGAGGCTACCCAGCTTCGGGACAACCCAGACCAGGTTCTGTGCACTTGCCCCGGCTAAAGGCTCTCACAGCACCAGGAGAAAGAGTATTTTAGCGCACACAAAAAATTAATTAGCAAGAGAAAGGGTTACAAGCCCCATAATTCACAGGTCCCACATTAATGATTAGCTAAGTGAACGAGCTGCCCAGTTGGTAATTTGATTCGTTGGAAAGGAAAAGGCACTCTACGGACCTTGAAAGGTTTTAGCAGAACTGTGTGTCCCAGGTCACCCTGCTTCCCCCTGCCTTCACCATCTCATTGTCAAGCTCAATTTGCCAGCAAGGTCCTGACAATAAACACAAAGATACATTTCAAGGTTAGTAGGCAAAACTCTTAGTGGATGTCATCATGAGACATTGTAGTGATGAAATGAAGGAGATGCCATGTTGGAAAGGATTGGGGTTCTTGTTTTGCTTTGCACATGGCATAGTTTTATTTAATTATCATTCATTTATTTTACCTTCATCATTAATACTTCATACATACCTATGCTGCTAAAAGTAAACAGAAAAACATTCCTGGGAAGTTGAAGGATATTATTTACTGCTTGGAGGGAGAAATGAATGGTCTGCTAAACTCTCTAGATACTGATATGTAATTTTCCACGTCAAAGCACTGGGACAATGTGCTTGTTAATTAAAAATCACACATTATATTTATGCTTTCTGAGGTGGGATGAAATACAGTAAATAACTACGATTCACTGGCTTATTTCAATTTTTATAGAAACATGGTCCCACTTCAGTGCCCTGGCACATAGTGCAAAGTGTAAGTAAGGGGTATTCTGACCTTAAGTGAGAGATTTCAAACGTATGGCCTGTGGGCCAAGTAAAAATGTAAGCCACAAGGATAAAGAAAAATCAGAGTATTTTTTTCTCTGCTGCAAGAAATGCATTCTTTAGTGCCAGTTTGACACAGGAACAACAGGCTGAAGACTTTGAATTTGCACTTTATAACACAGTAGTCGCCTGGTCCTTCCTCTTCGTGGCCACTGTCTGAAGCACTGTTATTTTGTTGAGGTCATCCATGTTAAAGTCTGCCTCTATTTTCCTACATGAAAGATAGCATCTTAACTAAAAAGCACATTAAAAGCTCCAGCTCTTTTCCCAAATCCTTCTTTCTGTACAGTCAAGGGAGTTCCGTGCATTTGTAACCCCTAAAGTACGAGAATGTCAGTGTAAGTCAGATTTCAAGATGTGTCTGGGACTACCAGTATTAAGTAGTTTTAACTATAAACCACAGAGAAGTGTTAGCAACGGCATTATAATTTTTTTACACAAATATTAAAACCTTCAAAGAAATTGGAAGCAGCAGTACACACACACACAAAAAAAATTAGAATTTCTAAATGGCGTGAAAACTTGAGTTTTCTTATGCTGTAAGTACTCTCATACTATGTCACAGACTAAGATAAACTTGAAAGGACCATTCACACTGCAAATGCTATTTCTAAACCAGTATTAACAAGCAACCACACGTAATTCTCTGCATTCTTGGTTTGCCTAAATGAGCACCGGTTAAGCAACTAAGTCTTGCTCAAATAAGAGTGGACTTCCTCTATGCAGGGAAAAAGATAAAGGTCAGTGATCAAGGGACTTGGTGCCCACAAATACAGTGTTCTGTAAATGTACGTGCTATTGAATGTGCACCTGCCCTCAGGCTAAACAGCATTTCTCTCAGATGTTAAATACTCTCATGGTATCAATACATAACATTGCCCATGTAACCACTTTAACCAAGTTTTTCTCAGTGACAGGTGAAACTCAATACTAAGAAGCACTTGGTAGTGATTTACAAATACAAATCAAACTGACAAATCCAATACTCATTACCCATCCAAGAACTAAATTCTGATGCCAGTTCTTAAATTTTCACGGCAGTGTGCCATCGCTGTACAGGGCACCTGCAGGCAGGGTTCAAATTTCTGATTAGGAAGGTTTTTCAGGTTAGGAAAATAACATGGCCATTCATAAATTTAAAGGTGGTAAAGAATAGAAAACGCAAAATCACTTCTGTGAGACATGGGAGCCAAAGAGGAGCTCTCTTAAAGAGGGAAAGAACACTCACTCCCAAAACATAAATGGCTTCCTTGGTTGCATAAGCACATTTTTGCTATTTTTTATTTGCTCTCAAGTTTATTACAAAACCTGAAGAGCTCCCAAAGTCATCATGAGCTAGCTGTGGTAATGAAAAAATGGAAGGTGCCACTCTTCTGACATTGAAAAGTATCAGAACTGAGGCAACACTGGCATAAAAAGTAAATTTATACCAATTTTCCGATTTCTGCATGGGAACACAGATATTTTAAAAAGGCCAAAACAGTGCAGAGGATGACAGCTTGAAGGTGGAAACAAATACTTTCATGTTTATTGCTAGGAAAGACTTTGCCTCAGATGATGTCTGAATGGAAAGGAATATTAAAAAAAATACCAAAAACCCCCCAAGCCCAAACATAGGTTTTACTCTTCAATCTCTTGAAACCAAGATATTTCAAAAGGATTTCTTCAAAAATCACAGAGGGAAAGATAGAATATCCAATACCCTGCTCTGATTTATAGAATTTTCACACAGAAATCAGTATTTCTTGGGACAGATCACAAAACACAGAATGAGTCAATAGCCCAGACATTAGAAGAATCACTTCCAATATGGGAGATCCGGGTCTGAGTCCCCAGTTCAGTAAGGATCTCAGCACACATACAAAGAGAAATAGCCACAGGTGGAGAGGCTTGAAGTGCTCAGGTACAGTGTGGGAAATGAGACCCTATACCCCCGACCTGAATCAGACAAACTCGTGAGATTAGACTTGAACCCTTCACAACCCCCATATGTGCTCTCTGCATCAGGTATTGGCTGGTGAATGTAATGGTCTTTGTTGTTTTGGTCCAGACTGTAAACACACTCCCAGACCCAAGACAGCTTTCCAAAATACATTTTCTTCAAAACTGATGTGTTACAAGCTAAGTTCCCATACGGGCACACAATCATTAGGAATAATGTCAGAAATCACGCTCAGCCCTCTCCCCGCCCTGACAAATCACCAAGCCCCCCAAAGGACTACCTAATCATTTGTGCAGTGTAAGGACTCCAAAGTACTACATTCAACCAAGGCATGCACCTATTTTTATGAAGTTACTTTTACATGTACTTTCACATGTTTCTTTTTTTTGATAAAAGGTCTTACTTTTTCACACTTTTTTTTTTGACTATGCCATAATCTCATTTCCCCTATGAACCTGATTACTGCATTCTAATGGGGAGTCCTCAAATAGAACATGAGAGCAAGATAAATAGCAAGACAGCACAACGTGAAAGCAAGCATCCCGCTTTATACCATCCCTGGAAATGCATTTCCTAGACCTGAAATTGCACAATGAGTTTCAAGATCCAGGATGACTTAAAAAGGGGCAGGCTGGCTTTTGACATTCAAAAAACCAAAGATAAGCCACACCCAGCCCCAAACACAAACTGGTTGCAAAGAAACACAGCCATGGCCACTACTGTATGTCTATGCTCCTGCTCCAATTACTCATGGGGCGTAATAAAGTGTTAAACCTACTGTCCTTTCCCATGAAACCTTCCTAACCATCTATCTTTTAAAACATCTGGAAGATGCCTAAAGTGTCACTCACCCTGGGAGTTCCTCCTATCCTAGCAGGTAACCACTGACAGCCCTCCCAGGCATGCCCACAACAGTCAAAAATCCCCAACATTAACCCCTGCAACACTCACTGCTGTTCAAACTCCTGCAGACACAATGCTAAAGAGGCAGCGTGTGACTTTTCTCACCCCAGCCCCAGCAGGTAATTGGACTTTCCATGGATAATCCCAGCAATCAGAGAGAAAATCTCTGCCTCCAGCATGACCCATTAGCACAGAGTTCACTGATCAGTAGGCTAACATGCCATTAAAGCATCTCTCTGTGGGGCTTAGGAAGGGTCAAGAAAACTCCATCACAAAGAACAAAAAATACCTACAGAGCTCATACATGGTTACATCAAGATCCTCATGAAAAGGTCGAATTCAGCTGAGAGGCTATTCCCTTCCCTGGAGTGAGGCCAGCAATATCTAGAGTCCTGGCACTTATTCCACATCTTCCCTTGAATGTCCCTGAAATTTGAAAAATGGAAGATATTTTATTAAATTCTATGGGAAAGCAAACAACCTATCTCATTGTAAGGTCAGATGGTTACCATGCTGCATTAGCTACTCTGCAATACTTCTCACACTTGCAGTTTGTGGTCTCTGGTTTTAAATGAGAGACCTTTTTTTTACCTGTTGCCAGCAGGAAAGACACATTTACGCAGGGTAATGATGTGCACACAGAGTACCTCAGCTACTGAAGAACAGCTTATGCTCTGTAAGGACCATGCAGGTTCAGCAATGGGGCCTCAATTCTATGCATACCGTAGTAAAAGTAACAGTAGTGGTAAAATACAATAATAAACCCCATCCAGGCTGTGATCATCTAGGGATGTACAGTCACTGATATTCTGAGGATGTGGACTGATGCATTATAATCTACTGCGTCCAAATACACTATGCTAAGTCATTTTTCAATAACTTTCTCTTATTCCTTATTTGTTGCATTTTGGCCAAGGTACTAGACAAAGAACATCCATGTGCTTCAAACAGAAGCACAGATAAATTTGGGTAAGGAGGAGGAAAAAAATAGGAGGTTTCATCTTGCATTTATCATTTATTTATAAACTTCAAAGAGATGTGACAGTGCTGTCCTCTATGAAATTCACTAGTTATAAGGCAGCTGATTCGTTATCTTTTTTATTTTTCAATGTCCATGTACCGGAATAGCTCTGTAATGAGAGAATTTCCCAGCAGATTAGTTTTATTATTAGTTATTAGTGTTAATTGTCCATTTAATGTCCATTTCTGTCTCCCCTGTTGCATTTCCCCGTGTAGTCTTTTACTGGTTCTAGTGATAACAGTGTCTAACCAAAATGTGAAGTAAGTGATACACATAGGAAATAATGATCATCATGATCCTTAAATACAGACATGGTTTTCTACAGGTTCTCGCATAGACTGCTTTTCTTATCTGGAAAACACCACTCTTCTTGTCATTTACTTGATAAATCTTAAATGGGTGGATAGTGGCTTATGTTATGCTCCCCATGCGTGCAAAACTTTGGTGTTAACAAGTCCAGCTAAGGGTCTAACGTGAGCTCTGTCTTGCATTTCCTTTTATTTGTTAGTCTGAGCCTCAAGCTTAAAGTTATTTCAACAGACTTTTGTTTTCAACACATATTCAGTATGTGTCTAACACCCTCTGAAGTTGCAAGCCACCCTCCCACTCAACCCCAAAAATCTTCAAGCAGTGCCAAAGTCTATATTTTCTTAACTTAAATAAGTAATTCCAGGGCTGTCAACTGATAAATTTCATTCAGGGAAACGCTGTGTTCTTTAAGCAACACATTAATCTTCTCCGAACTAACCATAGTAAACATCAATGTTGAATTGTACAGATTTCACGTGTTGCTGCCAGCAGAGAGTTTTAGAAGAATTATCCCCTTTTTAGGGTAACCTGGCTTTTAAAATTACACCCTAGAATATGCAAACAAAGAAGACTAATGAACTCAGCAGTCTGTATGTATTGAGGAGGCTGTTGAGAAAGATACTGTGAGTAATGGAAAAAGGTTCATTTTTCAAAAGCTGTAGGGAGCTTCCAATGTGAAGGTAGGTGAGGAAGAATCTCTCTTTCACTTTGGTCATAACAGTTTGCTGTAAACAATCATTTCCCTTCTGTTATCAGGGAATATCCTGCAGGAGTGTGTGTTCTATGTCACCTTGACCAATTCATGAAGGAAGGGGAATTTTTCTCTGCTAATAACCTACTCAACTCCCCACCTTTTTAAAAATTATTCATTTTCTAAACTGAAGTATGTAAGAACATCCATTAACTACTGTCCTGCTCCTAAGAGAAAGACTGAGCATTGACTCTGATTGCTAATAAGACAGAAGACAGAAGTCTGAGTCAAACTTTTTTTCTTTTCTTCTGCTAAAAGCAGTGTACATAGGGCAGCAGTCTTGTCATGCAAGTACAACCAGCTATACACCAAGAAACAGATGCTTTAAGCCACAACCTAGACATTACTAGGAGACAGTATTTTAAATGACCCACACTACTTTCAGCAGGGGAAGTAGACTGTGTGTATTTCTTTTCTGATGCTGACCTTTTCAAGCATGGTGCTAAATGAAGAAACTACACAACATTCCTCTGTAACTGTATACGAACTCCGCACATGCAGAACGTTTTTACACAAAGGCAGCACTACGCCTCAGTCACAACACCAAGCTCTTGGTGCAGCGTCCTTGAAGAGCAGTGAGCTGGCTGGGATGCTGGAGGTAAAAGTGACACTAAATCAATTACTTACCCTCAAATGTCTTGTTTTAAATCTGTTGCTTCCACCTGGTCATAAGGCGAAGCAGGACTGCTATGATTCAGAGAGGAGATTTAACTCGGTACGGGGATTTTATTTCATGTTGCTTAAATAACAGAAACCTGTTAAATTAAATAAAATTGCCCTCAATTCCGCCAAGATTTTTCTCACACTCCCTCTCTGTCTCTCTCTCCAGGACTGCTACGTACTTGTCTATAAATACCAGCCCCAACACTTGCTCAGTGCTTTCCTTGCTGATGGCACAGGTTGGTGTTAATGTACACTGCGGCATGGCTCAGATGAAGTTCTCAGCTGCTCAGACAAAGCCATGGACAGGCTCCCCACCCCTCCTGCCTGGAAATACCATCCTGCTGCCAGTTTTACAGATGCTGCGGGCCTTTCCTGCAGGCCCAGATCAGGCACAGAAGGGTAATTATGAGACTCATATTAAAAAAAAAAAAAAAGAAAAAAAAAGTCAGCTTTTTGCAAACAGGTGGAAAAATGAGGGAGGAAGGAGGATAAGGCACTTTTGTTTCAGCTCCCTTTACAGTGCACATCCAGCTATGATTATAGAATTTCATTCCCAGGAAACGTGGATGTCAAAAAATTCTGCAAAAATGTTTTCTATGGAACAAATTCTTCAAATTGAATAAAGTGATTGTCAGTCACAGAATTCACACAAGAGCTTTAAGATTGTATAGGTATTCACAGAGGGATGAAGAATAAATATTAACACTGTGTCTCAAAATTTCTATCAGTGGTCAGGTATCCAGATCCATATTTAATAATTATGCACAGTACAACAGTAAGCACGAGACATCACTGGTGGCAGGAACCCACAACCATGCCCTGCAATAAATAAAAGCTTCACAGTTTAAAAATCAGAAAAATAAAAACCAGAATTGAATTACATCTCTGTAAACCAAATGAGAAACTGGGCTGTTAAAAGATGGGTACCTTGAAACAGAAAACTAAAGGAAATTGAAAAGAAGATTGCAAGATCAGCACAAACAAATATGTATTTGCTGCATGCTCTCAGTGTACACTGTGGACAGGCCCCACAAACGCAGATAGATGTCCTGCCTTTCATCAATACATTGGATGGCATAACTGGGAGGTTTGCCCCATATCATAACTGCATTAACACTAAGAGCTACAGGAGTTTGTCTGAAAATCAGTGTCTTTTTAAGGCAGCTTATGACCATGAAATTCTCCTTGTCAGGACAATATTTATATGTGAATCCCAGTCTGTCCCAAGGCTTATAGGACCATCAAGCTTGTGTGATTAGACAATGCACAGTCTGGCAAAATCCCATGGCCAGCATCCCTGCACACCTGTGAGGTGGTGTCTAGTGCTTAGCCATCCATTTTCAGCTCTGTCAAGTTGAAAAAGTTTTAACAGTAACTTTGGAACAAAACAGAAATTTCTTCTCCTGCATCTATATTGAAAGATATATTAAGTCTCTCTGCTTTACTTCCACTGCTTTCATCAACAACAGCTCTTGGAAGTGCTTTTAGTACCTTGTGCACATAGTTAAGGCTCTTCTTTCATAGGATTTATTTATCTTTACTGTGCAGCTTGAAAGATGCAAAGATGATCATCAGTAATACACCACTAGTGAAGCTGACTTTGTTTAAATGGACACTGTTTATAAAATCTTGGTTTAGAAGCTTGTCACTGATGCCACAGAAACCTTTTGTATTTAAATGAAAATACATTTGGATGACATGGGTAATTGCTACGCCTTGGTGAAGTGCCAGATGCAAAGTGTAACTAATTTGCTCATTACAAGTTTCTCAGTCATAAAGCTCCTACACATAGCTCTCATCCTCAGTCATGTACATGACAGTTTCATAATATCATTCTATCAAACTTTTAAGCTGCCACAAATAAATCCCTGAGAAAAACAGAAACCAGAGTGGTTTCATTAAACTGAGCAAGAAATTGAAGTATTTATCATAGCTTTATGTGTAGTATAATGTCAAAAACCTATTCTTGGACATCTGCATCTGTAAAACAGGGAATTATCTTAGATTTTTTTTTAATTTTTCAGGAGAAGCCCATAATTTTAATGAAATACGCACATTCCTGTACTTTTGTAAATAAATATACAGCATCACTTTACCATACCCCACCACTACCGTGCCACACAAAAAGAGGAAAAAGAAGACATGTAAACAAGGGTGAGGGGAGGATACCACAACTACAGCTATTAGCAAAGGCTGGGTTTATAACCATGTGTTTATTTGGCATTGTACATGCAGAGGGGTTACAGCACAGGTGGCAGCATAGAAGACCAGCATCTCTTGATATCAAATGATACAAGGACAGTGTGTTGACAAAAACCAAGAACTTAGTGTGCTGGAAAAGTCTGACAGCATTCAGAGGATGACTGCTGGATGAAGGCAAAGGAGGAAGAGCAGTGCTAGTCAGACACTGAAGACAAAAAGCCTAGTTTTTAACAAAATGTCAACACAACCTCTTAAAATTCACAGGCAGCCTCCCAGTATTAGAAACAGCAACTTACACTAAAATCTCACAGCTGAAGTGTGTATGATACAGAAGAATTAGACACTAATTTAGCTCTGCCTAATGTTTTCTAAGTTTCTGAAATCCTCCTACAAAATTTTCAGGAACAGGAGAGCTTTGGAGTAAATGCCAACTGTGCATTTTTAGGTCCTTTCGTACTAGGAAACTGGTAGTGCCTTTCCTACTTTGATCACTGAAGTCAATGGCACCAACCATGACATCCAAAATTAAACATGTGCAAGGTTTAGCTCAATCACAGCCTGAAATTTGTAAATGAATAGCTCAAGAAAAATGGGAATTTATTACTGCATTATTACTGCTATATTTTGCTTGCAATTTGCATAGCCAGCAACTGCAGTTTGATTATGAGACGGTTGTTACTACATCACTTAAGCTTGACGTCTTAAAATGCAACCTGGCTGAGCCTAAATCTAGAGCTAATACTAATATTAATCAGAGGTAACAGGCTTACTTGAAATATGACAACACTAACATAAATTTTACAAAGCTGTTGTAGTTATATAAAATAATCCCCACGGGACACAGAACGGTAATTGAACAGTATCGACCAATACAGTTCCAAAACGACCTTTTAGCAAGAGAAATAATATCAAAGTTTCATAATCACCCAGTCTGACTTAAAGAAAGGAAAAACCTGCTGAATGAGTAACTTGCAAAAAGAAAACCAGCAGTGTGAAAGACTCAAGTTATTTGGAAAGAAAGAAAGGAATGCATCCAGCAGTAAGGAAAAATTATTTCCAGTAATGCTGTAAAACTGAAAGATTGCAGCAGACACTAAAATCTAAATTGTGCCCAGAAGCCTGGATTTCTGCAACTATAAACCAGTTTAAATACTGAAAAATATTCCAAATATTCTGTGTATTTTTAAAAGCATCTTACTCTGTTTTTTTTCATTACATCAGTTATGAGTCAGTAAATCAAGCCAAAAGTTCTGAAACCACAAAATAGCTTTAAAGATCTGCAAGATTACTTTTAAATCTTTTGAAAACTACCTTAACATATTGTGCCTCAACAAACACTCAAACACTTTCTATAAAATGTCATTACTATATGAAAATCTCCATCTGTGTGTTCATGCACACTGTGGTTTTATTCTATATAATGAATGAGTGAATTTTATTCTTGATTAAATTAAGACTTCTTCCCTGGCTATTCCTGCCACCTAGGGAAAAAAGTCGATGCTAAAAGCCAAATGGAGATTATGAGTTCATCCCATAGGTGGATAGAAACCTCAAGAAACCCATGGGGCTTGCAGACCGAAAGCTGTCCAAAGTTCTGCTAAAAGTAGACTTGTTTTTCTACCTCTCTACTGATCATTTTCACATAAGATATCTCCTATATTAGTCACAAATAGCTTAAATCATTTGACTTCAGTGTTGTTTAAGAAAGGTTTGTTTCAGAATTTAGTCTCTCTGGCAAGGAAGTGTAAAGTACAAGACTAATATGGTACACCATGACCATAATTTTCTTCCAATTTTTCAGTGGTTGATACTCATCTGAAGGTTCCTGTTGCATTGTAGAAACATACTGCCAGCATCCAACATCCCCGTATTGTATGTAAATTAATCAGTAAAAGATAGATAATTTGAATTATTTTGAGTCTATTTCTACTTCCTGACTCTGAATTTTTTTTCTCCTTAACTTCTGAAGTTCACCCAAAATTAGAAGTTTAAGGCATCCTATAAAAACATCACAGAAGTATGTTTTATCTGTATAGGCAATACTTATATTCCCTACTTTAAAGAAGGAAGATGTAAATATTGGAATTAGCTATTGTGTGTCACACCCTGTACAAGATGGCTTACACTCCCCTTTAACTGGAAAGGCAAGACAGAAATCCTTCAGAAGTTTTTCTTGCCTTCTCTTCTTAATAAATGAAACTTTGAGTGAGTTGAGCAGATGACTGAAGGAGTAAGACCAAATTCTATAACATTCTGTAGTGTTACCTTTCATCCAGCCAAGAAAAATAAGAAAATAAGCGCCTCTGAGGGTTTTCATAATGTAGCTAAAGCTTAGACAAACCTGTATTAACCACACAAGAATAGCAACATCTGTCATCTAGGCCGGCACATTTTCAAATGCAATGTATGTGAAATTGTGGTCATTCTGAATTTGAGTCTTCAGTCTTCATCACAGCCTGCTCTGCACAGTGGGAAAGTCTGTCAGCTGTGCAGACACTAATGAAGACGGCTCCAGTTTGCTTTTAGGAAATCCAAAGACCTTAAAGACATTGAGTTATTCTTGCATGTGTGCAAATGCTGTGATGGATTGGATGTTGGTCTTCACTGGTGAATAAGGAAAGCAGGGTTAAGACAGCACTTGGGTCACAAATAACAACTTGCAAAGTCTTGGAAGGCCGAAGTCAGAGGAGGAGGGTTCTCAGTAAAGAAGATAGGATGTCTGTAGGTCTAGTCAAAACCTTTTTAGTGAACTGTGGGAAAAGATGCTGGTGCATCTGAGCTTTTATGGCCTGAGGTCAAGCATAAGGAATAGTTTTTAGCACACTTTATAGTAGGGTAACTCTTTACACCTAACAAAAATTCCATCCTCATCTCTTAAAACTGATGAACTGCAAGCCAATGCCCTAGTTATTGTTTAGTATAATAATGTTTCTCATTTCCTCACTTGGCTGACACTCATTTGAGACACCAATCTTTAAAAACAAAGTTAGTCAAAATATGTAGTATTCATTTTTAAAAAGTTAAAACTAATTTAGTTCTTAAATCAGAGAGTAAATCAAGAGTAATCTTTCAGCTGTATCACTGTGCTTCCCTATTCAGAAATGCCATAAGCAACAGAAGACACAGCTATTGCCAAAGACAGCTAACGCAAAGGACACACACCTATGGATGACTTGTTTGGAACGCCTTCTTGTTGAATTATTTCATATAAAAGGTCAGTAAACAACCTGAGCCACATTGTCTAAGCATCAGTGTGACATTTATTGTAGAGTTAAAAAACTGTTACCGATATCTTTCAACTTTGATACTTCTCTGCATCACATCATCTTTGACCATCTGGTAAAATTAGGAGATCTGTTATCACAAAGAGCTAGTTTCACAATAATGCACAGAATGGTGAGTTCTTATAGTGAAAATAAATCAAGTGGCATTTCTTTTTCACTGAACAAATCTAGTCCATAATGC
>WEIT01033586.1:17040-45924 GCA_013389985.1 Dryoscopus gambensis
ATTTGAAAGATATGTATGTGTGGCATTTCAGAACCTGATTTAGTGGTGAACATCCATTAAGAGTTTGACTCAATGATCTTAAAAATCTTTTCCATCCTAAACAATTCTGTGATTCTACTGTCAGGACACAAAAAAACACTTTGACAGCAATCTTAAGAAACAAAAGAGAAAAGAATCTTACCTTGATCATATGGAGTCTCACCACTGGGTTCAGGTCTTACAATTTTTGTAATGTGCATATTAACTGCTGATCTGAAACACCTTCCCTTTTGTTCAGATGATTGCTTCATCTGAAAATTTGGACAAAGCTCCACAGTTACAGCCACAAGAACCACCAGAGACCCAAACTCCAACTTTGGCCTCCCCTGTCTCCCACAACTACCACAAAAGGACAAACTTTACAGGTTGCAGACAACCAAAATCATGAACTCAACAAAAATCCAGGAACATAGCAAAATAATATCCAGTTTCAGCATCAGTTACGGCATCATGCCATGGACAATGTTTTCCAGTTCAGGGTTCCAGGGTGCTGAGTAAGAATCCAGGAACTGGAAACTCACCTATAATGATCAAGACTTTGAGAGAAATTTTCTGGATGAGAACTTTTGAAGTACTCTGGATGACATTAAGGAGGATTCACATTACTTGAAAGGTATGAAGTATGTTCACAAAAATCACGCAATTTTTTTTACACAAAGTCTGTAGCTTTACGCATTGGGAAATCAAAGCTGTGCATGATAAAAGGATAAAATATTTTAAGCTTGAAATCCAGCACAGAGTTTGTGTGGGAAAAAAAGAATATTGCAGAAATCAGGTATAAAAACCACTATTCAAGGGGTTGTGCCCCAATGTAAAAGGACTAGTTAACACTAATAGTAAGACATTTAGGCTATAAGGAAGTTAAGACAGCAGAGATCACTGTTTCTATAACTTAAAACAGGGTAGTAGGGTAGCACCCCTGGTGAATGAGCTTAGTTAGAATGTGGTTCCACACTTCCCAGTGACTCCAGGTGCTCTGGCATCGTGATGCTCAGTGTAAGGGCCACACGTGTACTAAACTCTTGTGTGGTCCTCAGTTTTACACTCCTCCAACCTGGGAACTAGGTAGAGGACGAGGCAGGGCCAAATGGTCCCAGATGGTCTCTTCTCATTGATTCAGGGGTGCCTGAAGAAACATAGCAGAGCAGCAGCTCTCAGTGAGCAGCTGCAGCCATTTCCTCATCAAAATATTGTGTGATGATGATTCCGGTAAAACCAAGGATACAGCAAGTCAGGCCATTCAGGGTACAGGATATACCTATATAATCTTATACCTCATGTCTTTGCTACAACCAGTGCAGAAACACCTTTCTTGCCCAACTGCGTGAGTTAAGTTCTACCTCCTTGTACTTGAGTTATATGAATACCCTGAAACCAGTGCTGCTTCTGAGTCATCTCACACTCCAGTTGGGTCAAATAAGAGTAGACAAGCAGAGATAGACCAACTCATTATTCAGATTTGAGGAATGGCTGCATTAAAGTGACAGAAAACATGCTTAACCCTAATGACTGTTATTTACTCTCCTCTCTCACCAACCATGTGAAGAGGAATAAAATCCAAATGCTAATTTTCAGCTCATAAGAATAATGCTTTTTTTACAATATTCAAAATTGAGTTCTTTTCTCTTTGACACACCAGTACAAAAAAATAGCTGTTTGGAAGGGAAGGGGAGGAAGAGCAGTCAAAAATAGTACATGGAAAGGGTTCTTCTTCAAATTTGAATGGAAAAGCAAGTTTGACGGCTAAATTGCCTATACCTATTTACGCATAAGTCAAAAATAATGAAGAGCGAAGGGATCTTCAACTATATTTTCTTTAGCAATGCTGCTCTTGAAAACCCTAACAGAAAAAACCCTTCTTGTTTTGACCACCCTAACTCAGACAAATACAGTTTCCTCCAACAGACCTATTTTGTCCTTCCATACTCCCCATTTTCACAACTCAGAGCTTAAACTTTGAAATCTTTATTCACACTGAACGGCCTTAAGTAATCATACCTATTTCAAGTGAGCCTTCAAGAAGGAAGCTCTGTGTCAACTAAGGTTTCTAAAACTGGCCGTGCATGAAAAATTCTTGTGTGAAACCAAGTCATTAGGCCATATCTCAACATATACCAACAAGACTGTCAATTCATGTCTGTTTTCACAGATGTTTTCTAGTTGTGTCATACTTACCCTTTAAACTCCAGCTCAAAATGAGTTCCACAGATACAAAGCAAGATGGCACTTATTTTCAGTATGAATGCTGAAGATGCTAAAGACTATTTCTAAAAAGCACAGAATTAGGGAAAACATATTATTTTAAATTGTTGGTCAAAATTTTTAAAAAATCAAGCTCTCAAGCATAAGAAATGGTCATATTCACGATCTAGAAAGGACCCTTGACATTTAAACACAAGAAAATAACTGTCTACATATCTTTAGCAGGTGCACTCTAAACCTCTTCTTGGACTGAAAGAGATGGGAAGTTAGGTGTTAGCACTATATTTTTATATATGTTTCAGTAACAAGTTCATTTTTGTCATATTGGCTATATCTATACTTGGATGTCTGTACTTGGGGTATACTATATGTTGAACCAATAGTTACCTCAAGCCTATGGACACAAGCCTTGTCTGTTTTAATCCCAGGATTTATGCCCAAACACGCATGTCTCTTAACACTAAAATTTCTACTGGATTCCCAAGAACAAAGTGCATTTCTACCACTCAACATTTTTTAAGGGGTATCTTGAATTCACTGATGCAGTGCCCAATCTTAGCAGAGAAATTCATCCAAAGTCTTTCATACTGTCTGGTTTCACTCTTCTAAACCATTATTAGAAAAAAAATTCATCATCATTCACTTTTACTGGTAAAAATAATTTTAAATATTTGGTCAAATTTATGTAAAACTTCATTCCTTGTGCTAAACTATCTTTGGGAATGTTTTCTCTTTCCAGTTATAAAGCTTCTTCATTCCTTCTACACCTAATCAATTTCTCAAGATGTTTAGATTATTTGTTCAGATAGGGAAATTTTGAAAGTGTTCAGTTTGTGTCTATGATTCTAAGAGTGCCCTACAATTTTAGTTCTGCGTTACCTTTTTTTCTCTAGGTTGATCAGGAGGAAATCAAAGTCAAGACAGTTTTCACAGCTGGTACCAAATGGATTGTTAGAAGTGATAGCTGCTTGACCTCAGTGTTGCACTTTTGCCCTATAAAACTGTATGAATCATGGGCAATAACTCAGGCTGGTGAACAATCCTGTTGTCTCACAAAAGCAAAAAGCTGGGGAGTCACAGTATTACAGCACCATGATATTCACAAATCTGTACTGATACTCTGAAGTAAAATTTTCAGCATCATGATTCCATGTAAATAATTCTTTGGCAGAATATTCTGGCTAAATTTGTTTGGTGCACATCAATGTCAGATGAGAGAAAGAACACACTTCAATCAGTGGGTGAAATATTAGCTTAGAAAAAATACTTACACGCTCTCAAAAATAAAATCTCTTACGCAATAGGTAAATCCTGAAAGTTTTACTGGGTTGTAGGACTAAAAAAAGATCAGCCAATTGACTGCATATGGTTCAACAGCTGCTTCCTTTGACCTGCCAAAATCTTTCCCCTTACCCTGCTAAAAGGAAACGTAGTATTTGTAATTTTAATGAATGAGGAAACTAAAATTATTGGATTATCAGAACTAAAACTACAAAATGTTAAGCACTTTTTAGACACATTTATAAATTTTATAGATAGTGTCTAGTTCTGAGGAGGTCAAACTTAAATGACACCTCCAAAGGAAAAGAAGCCAGATTGTCTTAGCATTGTTGGGAAGGCTAAAGTTGGAAAGCAACACTGCTGTCACAAGTCATGTTCACCAAAGAGGACAAAGAAAATCCATACCACTTGCATGATGGCAAAGAGAGAAAGAAATTACAGATTGTGTCAGAAAATCACTGTGAAAATTTTCTTAGCTTTGTATTGCGTGACTTCTGCTCCACTTCTCACTTCCTATCAATATGACAGTGTTCTGCTTTACATTCTTCATACATCATCTTTATTAATAAATTCTTTTCTAAAGTACTCATTAACTAGTGATTGGTCATATTTTTGTGATGTTTGAATTTCTTGCTAATTTATCCTTCCTTGCAACTGCCAAGACATAGAAAAAGCTTGATTACTTGCTTCTTAGAAGTTATTTCTTCAAAATTAGAAATTTGTCTCAGGGCAAAAGTGAAGTGTGAAATGTAATACGACAATATGTCCCATCCTACCTTAAGTAACCATGAGAAGCAGCTAATTTGGTTTCTTAATTTAAAATTATTTATAAGTGTGGATGTCCTTCATCTGGAAACTGTCGCAACTGTGCAGATTAGGTTAGCACTGCTGCATTATCAGGGGCACCAATGTTTCAGCTAAGGCAAAAAAAAATGCACAATTAGACTTAATTTAGAACTATCTAAAAATTAGGTTGTATTTTTGAAACTTTTGAAATGAGGCACATAAAAACCTCAGTACTTGTTCAGTTATTTCTATTCAATTTAAGAATTATTTCTGAGAAACAGAAAACAAAAGACTTTATAAACTTTATAAAAAGTTGTCTTTCTGAAATTCAGCTTATTCCTTTCAGATACATTATTTCTACTTTCAGGGATCTTTTGAAACACTCTAATACAAAAGAAATTAAAACTTTGGTTTAGAAGTAGAACAAAGGAAAAAAAATAACAAGTCCAGATTAATTTTCAGCTATCAGAACTTGTGAGATTCCCTAATGAGATTCCAGAGGAGAAATTATGTCTCAGAAAAATATGCATTTTAAAGAGACAGTGAGAACAAATAGAAACACAAATAAAAAACCACTTTGCAGTCCTAAATAATTATTTCAGAAAAGAAATAATTCATTTTTTCCTCATACTGGCTTGTTGGAATACAAAGTTAGTACATCTTCTTCCAAGAGTAAATTGTCATTTACAGAGCAAAACTTGATGGTTAAACTGTATATTAGAAAACAACTCCCCAAAGAAAATGATCAAGTTTTTTATCATTCCATTGAGAGTCTTTAAACAGACAAGTTCATGAAGTTAAGGGACAGCAGGAAATAAAGTCAAAAACCTAGATACACCAAAGACTTATCCTAGGCAAACATAAGCCAACCTTCTGTTTCTCTGCCCGATTTGGAACAGTCATAAAGAAAATGCAGAGAAAACCAATGATGAAAGCTGCTGTTTTATAATGGAGTGTTGTGTACAGCATCATCAGGGCACCATCTCATTTGGACAAAACCACCAGTTTCTGACCTCTCCTGTCAGCCTGACCTGCTCTACCTTCTCCCCATCTGCCAGATTAGCTGTTCCACAAGAACATTAATCTTACCTACATTAAAATAATATGTCATATTGAATCTAGGGATGAAAAATGCATTTATTACTATTGTATAGTTTATAATGATTTCTATGTTGAAGTGTTTCAAAGTTCGAGTTAATATGAATATCTATCTTCAGGAAAAAGAAAGTATCCATAGTGTTCTAAAGTTATTTTCTGAGGAAGTTCTTTTGAAGTGATTGAAGTGCATGCAGTCCTTTATTAAGCTTTGCCTCGACATCTGATGGCCTTGAAACTCTTGCATTAACAATTTTTGCATGCAGAATTTGAACAACATTTCCTAATTAACTCCTTCTTAGGTCAGGTTTCTTAACCTCTGTAGTCCCCTCCTCGTCTAACAAGGGCTTTGGAATAGGAACAACTGTACTCCTTCACACCCTGGCCTACCACACATAAACTCATATAGGAAAAGCTTCAAATCTAAGAGTCCTAGGAACAATGCCCTGCTCTGTAATATTCTCCCATGTATTTCCTAATTTGCAAAATTCATTGTCTACTATCAGTAGACACTAAGACACAATTTCAAACTCAAGCTTGCGCACCCTTGGCTTTTCTCTGCTTCTTTGTCACTTTTGTCTCTGAGCAGATTCCTAGGAAGAGCAAGTTGTGATTGACATTTCAATGGCTGTCTTTCATTATAAAATTTCACTGGGGACCCAAGAGAAATTATCTCTCCTGGTACAAACTAATAAAGGCCAGAACATAAGCCATTAGCTTCAGCTGGGGAAACTACAAAAATACAAATTTCCTTCTGACATAATTGACAGTAAGAGATTAACTTTCCTATAGCACTGTCTAGAACTAGTGTCAGATTTCCTCCTGGCACATCCTTAAACTGAAGTGCAAACGGTCCCATAGATTGTGGGAGAACTTCTAAGGTAAATGGCACACATTAACATCAGTGAGGTTTTGCACAGCTAAAACAAGAGATAGGACTCTGCAGGCTGTCCTACTAAATTTTTAATACCTGTGGCAGAGTTGATGCATTCACTCTTTAGGGGCCTGTGGCCTTCACAGCTTTTATAATTTTATCCTCCTTATTTCAAACCATATCCAACCCTATATTTGGTAAACATTCATAAAAATGAATATGGAGGGCTAAATTATAACCTCCAGGATTTTCAACTTGATTGATTCAAACTTGATCCTTGACCCTAAAAAAACACTTTTACCCTGCTTAGGGGTTAAAAACCATTTTTTCCCTGCTTAAGAAGGCATCTGTCTTTTTGACATTAATCTTTCATCTCCTTTACAAGAGATGAAGTAAAGCTTTCCTTCGTTTTGCTTTATTTTATCATGTCTTTGATTGTTGTATGCTTTGTAATTAAACGAAAAAATTGCAACAGTCACAGCATTTAAGGAATCTTTTCAGAACTTTGAAATTTCTGCAATATATTGATTTTTATGAATGACTGTCCTCAAGACATCTCTCTCTGGATTCTTAACTACTCAGATAATGAGAAAGACTGGTCAAAGTGATTTTTTGGAAATATTTAAAATCCATGGCGCTTTAAAAGAATCTTGCAGAAGCAGTCCAGTGACACGGTTCAGAGAATATTTCTTGTGATTAAATTTCATGTTTCCCTGCCCACAATACTTTGTGCTTATTATAATTATTATTGAATATCTCTACCTGAAATGTAAGTATAATTGTTTAAAATTTTTACACTAAGTGTTGCACATCCCTTAAGTCATGCTGAAGGTGTTCTCAAAGCTTTCCTGAACAACCATAAGGAAAATTTTACCATGTTGGTTTATGATGTGATCAACACTGCATGGTTGTTTCAGATGATACAGCAGAACAAAAACCTTTACAGAAAAGTTAAAAAAGGCTCTGCTCCCTCCTCCTCCACCAGCTTCTTTACCTCCTTTGCTCCAGAAGGTAATTAAACTCCTCAAATATCAAGTCTCTAAAAGCTTCTTAACATATTCTACACTTTTTCTCAGTGATTAATTTCTTAAAGTAAGATAAGAGCACAGTGAAAATGTTGGCACTGTCCAAAATCATTAGTGTGGTAATTCAGCCTGGCCCAGCTACAAAGCACATTTATAGGTAGAAGAGAAGTGAAAAAGTGGGGGAAGCCTCACTGCAGCTGCACCAGCAACACCAGCAACCCAGGCACTCTCAGAGGAGGGACAGAGGCCTGGAAGTGGAATCCCCATGTTGAATCCACACAGCACCAGGAGGCTGTGGGCAGCAGGAAAAATGGGGCCATGCTATGATGTGTGGGAATGCTGTGACAGAAGGCAGCAGGAGAAGCTGTGTGTCCCACAAGAGAACAAAGCATTTATGTATGTGAAGCTCAAACAGAAACTGAAACCACAGTTTGAGAATGCTCCAAGATGAAAGAGCCAAATGTACCATTTGGAGAGGGACTAAGTCCCAACAATGAAATCCTCAGACTCTAAACAAACAACATCTGGACTTCAAAAATGTCTTACTTGACAGTAAGAGAAAATAAAAATAGGCCCAAGGGAAGAAAAAGAAAAAAGGAAAAAAAATCTCACTCTTAAAATCACAATCCACAAGAGCAGGTGTTCTTCCATAAACTGTGCAAGTCAAGACAAAAAGATGTTGGAAGGTGATGCAAGAATTTGAATGAATTATCAGCTTTGTAAGAGATTAGAGATAGCATTTCACCACGCAGGACATGGAAAGGAAGATGGAAACAATAGGAATGCTGAGGTTTTCCTAAGATTGTAGCCCAACAAACAAGAGCTGAAAGCAGAAGTAGCAGAAGAACATGTCAATACAGTGAAAGCAAATGAACATGTATTTATATAGCATGTCTAAGGCAGCACAGCACAAGGACTAGTCATTTTAACAGTGAAACAAAATGAAACATTCAGATCTTAAGAAGTGTGGTTCAGTGGAATGTCACAGCAACAGCACACTCTAATTGGTTTAGAATGGATCTAAGTTCTTCTTTTCACTGGAGGCAAGAGCTGGAGAAGAAGAAGGGGCCATCCAAACTAAGAAAGAATTTATAATGTCTTGCAGAAGGCAGCAAAACTCTCACTAGAATAGATCTTGAAAAGGCTGTTTATGTCTCCGAGATGATGTGCCTCACCCTGAAGCTACAAAACAAGCTGCAGATATCCTTACCTTGGGATATCACAGAGTGGAGAAAAAGATAAGGGAGACTTATACTGTCTTAGGTGAGCTGACATCCAAAAACAACCCTTTCTCTGAACAAATAAAGAAAATGAGAACCCTGAGTACTCTGCTTCATAGTTAAGGTAGCTGCCTTGGTAGCCCAAATATTTGAGTGCTTGCAGTATCTTCCCCCATCTTCCTTGGACACCCAGGCTAATTAGATAGCAGGACAAAGGCAGATCCATCACCATTTAAAATGAAAGCATATACAACTTCATGAAGCATTAAGCCCATTCTTAATGATTTCTTCTGCTGCGTTTTGAGAGCCGCAGCAGGACAGAGCATGTCAAAAACAGAGGCAGAGAGGTGCCTACTTTCTGGCTCCTGACTGAGCTGCAATTTGACTTAGATGTCAAATTGTTCAGACCATTCAGGAAAACGATTCAGAAGTGTACAAAGGTATTATTTTAGGCTGTCCAGACAAAATGTAAGATGCTCTTGGAAATTACTCACCCTGAGAAGTCAAGGAGCAACTGACAATTGAGAGACACAGACTGACAAAATGAGACATGGACAATCCTCCACACATTTTGGACAAAACCTCCTAAATTCTGCTTAGTCAATTACTGGAATTAGGCCTGATCAAATACACTAAAAGAAAACATATTCAGGTTTCAACTAGATAGAAATGCCAGGACAGATGATCAACATCCATGGGTTATCCACACCTGATGCATTAGCATGGGTCTGATGGGTGAGTTGAGAAAGTAGTAGATCATACTTGTTTTCATTCAGCACTTCCCTTGGGAGACACTGTCTGCTTCTCAAAAAACAACTGCAGTCTGAGCCCTGTATCTATTTCCCCGATGTTAGGACCAAGAAAGCTTGTTAGAAACCAAGCTCTGGAAGATGGTGAGGAAAATATTTACTTTCTCAACTTCAATTTTATATGAGGTAAGAAGAAAGCTGGAAAGTGCACCCAGACCAAAGGTCTGCAAAGATCTCCCATACCCAGCTGTTTCAACATAATCACTGTTTATGTCTCAGACCATGGTCTGAGCTGGTTCTGCTCCAGGTGTTTCACCTGCACCACAAGATTTCTCTGTATTTATATTTTAAACAGCTCAATGTGCTAAAGTTTACATAGATGACATTTTGATCTGACTTTGTATAACAAAAAGCGTGACAGATGGGTCAGAACAACTTGGGGAAAAGCCCAGCCTAATGGGTTAATGCTAAATAAACAGGACAAGAAGTTAAGTTTAGACAGATTAAAGAGGGGAGGAAAAGTTCATATAGGAAGTTATGCAAAGAAAGGTTAATTGTCTCAGGAGTGCTGGAAATAAAAAGTTTCCTTGGAATGGTAAACACCCCAGGAAAACACATCTAATTAGGCTGCCTTGGTCAACAACCTGTAAGCACTTCAGAACAAAAAAAGAGCAGGGGATGAAAATGATGGCTAAATGCCTGAGACACATTACAGACATTAGCAAGAGCTGAGCATCACTGCACTCCCACAGAAAAGAAGGGCCTGCTTGTGTATTTATTGTGGGAAACATAGTCACAAGGCAGGTGCAGAATAAAAATAACAAGTCATAGAGCTTTTAGGTTGAAGCTGGCTCATATCCTACTGGTCCAGAACTTGAGCACACTGCGTTGTCAGCATCCTGCAGTACAGAACTTGAACATCGAAGGCAATGGCAGCATTTCTTTTCAAGCAGAACAGACCTAAAGTGTAGAACATTATGACACTGGCAACATTCTACACTCGTTTTAAACATGGACTGTAGATGTCACTGTACCATAGGAAGACATGCATTAGCAGTAATTATCCAATGCAGTAATAATAGGACAGCAGTTTATACAATCTATCAATCTGAATTTCCAGACTGGATTTTCCTGGCTACACTGAAGAAGGAGTCTCTGTGTTCTTGCTGTGGCAAGAACAGGCCACTGCCCATCTGAGACTGCCAGAGCAGGGAAGCCAGCAAAGGAGCAAACCAGAGGATGCTGACTTCAGCCATGCTGTGGGGGCTGGGAGACCAGCTTCCCCTTTGGCAGCTGGTAAGGGATGCTGCTGTGTAATATTCGAAGCTCTCAAATAAACCAGGTTATTTAATGAGCAGATACACTATAAACACTGCACTGTTCTGCAAGCTTCAAAGAATTTAGTGTCCAAGCAGTCTGATTTCTCCTGACTTGGACACCAAAAAGACCAGGAAACCAAAGATGCTTTTGAGATCTGGAGCACAGGCAGATTCAGAGTAAACCTCCTCTGCAGTCTGATTGATGTGTGACTGCAGCACAAATGGATATTTTTCATCCACTTTGGTGCCAGTAGCAATGACACTCCTAGCCAGTCTTGGGGTGTGGAAGTCCCACAAGATATCCATTCTTGCCTGGAGTTTGTAATCCAGGATTTAAACTGCTTGCCAGGAGCAGCAAAATAAGAGGTGTCCCAGGTCTGCCTTCAGGCCCTGCAATTACAGCCTTTCCAAGGAGACAGTCCTGCTGACTTATTAGTATTCAGCTTTAGATACAAAACAGCAGCATCCCTAAACAGCTGCATACTGTTCTTATTTAGGATATTGGACACAGGCAGGCCCGAACAGAAAGGCAGCATATTCAGCAGCATGTTCAGCAGCCTACTTGCTACCAGCAAGGGCTGTCTATCTGTACCAAGGACTATTAATTTTAGTCCCCCACTGTCTTCCCAAAGCTCCCCATAGCAGTTGATTGTCTTGCCTGAAATGCACTTCTCTGGCAGTATTAACATCTGGACACAGTACTGCTGTTAGGCAGCTTATCCAGCTAACCAGTGGAAGTTGTCCCAGTGGAAACCTCATGGAACAAGGCTGCTAAATATGCAGTGAGAAATATGGTGCACTGTGGCCCAGGGTTACAAGCCAGCATCCAGATTTTGGGATGCCAGGGACAGGGAACATAGGAATTCTTCAAGCCAGCAACACTATGATCTCCATGTGATATAGCTCTAATGTTGCTACCTGCTCTGGGTGACACATTCCATTGCTATGTTGTTGTCCTGGTTATTCAGAAAAATATATGAAAATATTTGAAAAAAGATAGGATGGAGCAATCACAGATAATGCTGAACCTGTTTTCCACTGGAAACTGGCTTAACTGTCTGTTGAACTCTTGTTTTAAGAGCACAGTGTAATGAGACACGGACATTGTGAGTTCAATTCTTTTCTTGTGTTAATTTTGAAAAACACATCTTCATTTCCTTCTGTACCAGTGTGACAAGACAATGAGATCTAGGGACCAGAAACTCACTTTCCCTAAACCAGCACTGCTGATTTGTCAATTTTAACCCATATTGTCTTTTACCTACCTAACTCCCGGTCATGCTGCCAGCCCAACAGCAGAAGCCCAAAACTCAGAAGAAAACACAGCATAGGCTGTCTAAACATAGTCTGCCAGCCTGCTGCTGCCCCTCAATCTGGTTCAAACCAGCATTATACCTATGCCAGAGTACTGTGCCATTCCTGTGGCTGCTGTTTAGATGTAGTGCTAGTGCAATCTAAAGGCATTATAATGTTAAGATTAGTGTCAATCTCCTTTTATGTTCATTGGAGTTGAACAGGGAGATGTGTAGACATTTGTAGCACAGATTTTGTCCAGAATAGAGAGGAAAGGGGTAAAAATAGGACATTTCTATGGAAATTGAGCCTTCACAATATTTTTCAGGCAATTCTACACATAGTTCTGCACCCTTTTATAATGACACTACATGGACTGGTAGTAATCTTGGATCATTCATTAACCACACTTTTCTGTCCTGCTATTGATCTGCTGTATTGTAACTGCAGCAGTGCATGTATGGTCTCCAGAGAGGTCCCCCTGCAAGGAAAAAAATCAGAGAAGTGCCTCCCATCCATCTTGACTGTAATTGTGAGCAGAAGGCTGTGCAAAGTCACACAGACTAAATTTGCTTCCACTGACTCATGGCTGCCTCTGGGAACTCTGAGCAAATGCAGCTGCTGAGCAGTCTTTTAAGCTGCTTGGTTGCAGGTTGATCATAATTGCAATCAGAGAGCCAAGGGATGCAGAGCTTTTATGAGGAGTTCATATACAATATGTTTAGTAGCCCAAGGGGGAGATTTCTACCCAGTGATTTTCTCTGCACATCTGTTCACTTACCTCCTTTTTTGCATACCTATTGCTATTACTAAGTCCTATGTCTCCTGAAAACAAAGAAGTAAGGGAATCTGAGCAATGCCACAGAACCAGATCACCCTTTGATGCTATGTCATTCAAGAGAGGAAGAGAATCAAAACTGTAATTTACTTCTCTGTTTGTTTGTTTGCTTAGTTCAACCTGTAAAAATCACAGGCAGAGCAACTGTTGATCCCAGATTCAGCAGCACTTTGAAATCAGATTCAGGACTACACTGACAACTCTTTATATTAGTTAGGGCTTTTGTCCTTTTTTTGAAGCCTCACATGTTGTCAAACCCTACTCCATCCTTCTGGAACAGAACATAGAACTACAGTGTCATACCTCTAATGCAATATCTGCATCTGTGCCATTGGTAAGACATATGCTATGAAACACCAGTAGACCAAAACATCCAAGCATGTCCCTGACAATGTCATTTTTTGTTTCTTGTATTATTACATATGTCATTCACTTTCTTTAATTTTTACTAAATCTCTATGAAACATGGTGGATATGAAACGTCACAGAATCATAGAATCACTAAGGCTGGAAAAGACCTCCAAGATCATCAAGTCCAACTTTTGACCAAGCACCACTATGTCAACTACAGCATAGCACTAAGTGCCACACTCAGTTTCTCGAACACTTACAGGGATGGTGACTCCACCACATCCCTGGGCAGCCCATTCCAATATTGAACCATCCTTTCAGTGAAAAAATTATTCCTGATGTCCAGCCTGAACCTTCCCTGGTGCAATTTGAGGCCATTTCCTCCTTGTTCTGTATGGGAACAAATTGCCTGGGAGAGGAGACCAACCCCCACCTTGCTACAACCTCCTTTCAGGCAGTTCTAGAGAGGGAGAAGGTCTCGTCTGAGCCTGCTTTTCTCCAAGCTAAAGAACCGCAGCTACCTCGACTGCTCCTCATATGACTCACTCTCTAGACCCTTCACCAGCTCTGTTGCCCTTCTCTGAACTCACTCCAGCCCCTCAATGTCCTTCTTGTAGTGAGGGGCCCAGAACTGGACACAGCACTCGAGGTGCAGCCTCACCAGTGCTGAGTACAGAGGGAAAATCACTGCCCTGGTCCTGCTGGCCACACTATTGCTGATCGAAGCCACAATGCCATTGGCCTTGTGGGCCACCTGGGGACACACTGGTTCATGGTCAG
This sequence comes from Dryoscopus gambensis, assembly GCA_013389985.1. NCBI lineage: Eukaryota > Metazoa > Chordata > Aves > Passeriformes > Malaconotidae > Dryoscopus > Dryoscopus gambensis. The sequence goes on from WEIT01033586.1 coordinate 30,893, forward strand.
CTGGCTGTTGACCAGTACTGACAGGACTGGCCCCAATAATGAAAGTGAGGGAACCCTACTAGTGACCACTCACCCCTTGGATTTAACTCCATTCACCATCACTCTCTGGGTCCAGCCATCCAACCAATTTTTAAGCCAGCTAAGAGTATACCCACCCAAGCCATGGGCTGCTAGCTCCTCCAGGAGAATGCTGTGGGAGACAGTATCAAAGACTTTACTGATGTCCAGATAGATGACACCCACAGCCTTTCCTTCATCCACTAGGCAGGTCACTTGGTCCTAACAGGAGATCAGGTTGGTCAAGCAGGACCTGCCTTTCCTAAACCCATGCTGGCTGTGCCTGATCCCCTGGTTTTTCTGTACGTGATGCATGATGGCACTGAAGATGATCTGCTCCACAACCTTCCCCAGCACTGAGGTCAGGCTGAAAGGCCTGTAATTCTCCCCAACCTTCACAATTTCTTGACAATTGCATATCCAATGGAAAACCAGTGGATAATTCAGGTAAGCAGAAATAATGTCCATCATTACTAGACCAAACAGGCACGACAACAAAGAGTGGATAGAGTGATTCCCTCCATTGGCTAACCCAACGCAAATGCACATCAGGCTGAGGAAAGGACATCTCATCTCTGAAGATTCCTCCACTTGTCCATGGTCATCCTTTCCTCACAGGGCTCGTGCTCCAACCCGTAACCATCCTGAGGATGGATGGACGGCTTCACTCAAATCACCAGTTGCACTCCCCCATTTAACTCACACCAGCTTATTGAGGTCCTCCTTATGCCAGCTTACAGAGTGGGAGAACTGGATCCAGTATTCCAGATGTGGTCTGGTAGGTCCCATCTCTCAGTCTACTGGCTGTGACCCTGTTTGTGCAGCCCAGGAGGTCACTGGCCATTCCTGCTGCCAGGGCACAGGGCTGCCCACGCTCAGCAGCCCACCAGAGCCCCAGAGAGCTGCTCCCCATCCAGGACCACACCCCAGCCTGGGCAGCTACAGTGGGGTCTCCTTCTCAGGGGCAGTGATGGATATTCCTGCTTTGGTATAGTGTCCACTGTAACTGTATGTCAGTAAATGGTTGAACCACAGAACCATGAAAGACAGGCCTGGATTTGAGCAGCCTGCTTCAGCGGAAAGTGTCCCTGCCCATGTCAAGGAAGTTAGAACTAGATGGTCTTTCAGGTCCCTTCCAGCCCAAACCATTCTACGATTCTATGAAACTATTCTATGAATGTCTCAATCACTTTAGATTGACATTCTTTTTTGCTATATTATGAATAGCAACACAAATATCTTAAAATAATTTCATATTTATTAGAAATAACTAAGACAAATCTGCTTCCATATCTATAAACACTGATTAATTTCTCTGTACATACATATACCTTCATAACATCCTTCAACTTCTTTGAAGCAGCACATAAGCAGTACAGTTGTTTGCCAAAGTGTGTCACCTTCACCTTTGTAATACCTAACAAATTTATCAGTAACAGAAGAGCCCCTTGGCCTCCCAAAGCTGCGGGAAGGGGCGGGAAGAGCTATTCTTCAGGACTTTGTCATTGCAGTCTTATTTTCCATGTAAGAGCTTAGTATGGGTTTAGAGAAACTGAAGTCTGCTTTCCATTGCCTTCTACTAACCTGTGCAAGATATTCTCAGATCCCAGCTATGCTTTTCCAGAGCAAGGTGATGTGGTCTCTGTAGCTCATCATAGCACAGTAAGGTCTCAGACACCGCTTTTTGAAGGGTAGTGGTCTCTCTTTTCTGGACAAATGAGAAAAAAAGTCAGTGACCACACTTTTGAATAGTACTAACTAAGGTCAGTTCCCAAAAGCATCTCACTAAAATCCCTTTGAAAGTGGGACATGGACCAAGTTTTCTCTTCAGCAAATCCTGTTTGGCATACCCTGGAAGCATATACAGAATATCTCTGGCAATTATGTCTTCTATGACAAGATCTGCATTTGGAAAGAGTAAAGCTATTATGTGAGAGGAAGGTCAAATACTTAAAATTCTACACACTCAGAATGAGCCTTTATCTAGTCTGATATCAGAGACATCACCTTAAGAGTTAATTAAAAGCAAAGCAATTACAAACTGCTTCACAACACCTCCCATTCTAGTAGTTACAAGTTTGGGAACATGCTTAGCTGGAGTTTACATTTGTACCAGGGTATTTAACAGGCACTGATGAGCCTTTTAGTCATGAATTTGTCATTATTAAGTCATTTTTATTTATAGTTTCTGAAACTTCCTATTAGAATGAGCTCCACAGTTCAACTATGCTTTCCATATGTGAAAAGATATTCACCCATAACATTACTACAGAAACTCACCGTCCTCAGTAAAATGAAAATAAAACTTCTCCTTAAACGAAAAGCATAATCTTATGTTGCAATAAGATGGGTAATATTTTCCTCTTTTTCATGATGCAAATAACTCTCTGTGGTTTATAATGTCAAACATTGGAAAAGAATGTAATGAGCGTATAATTTCTTCTGGGTAGCTTTCTTTTATTTTTGATGCATCACATTGGCGTGTTTGTATCTTTCTAGTTGGAAAATAGCCATTATGAGAGGTGTCTGGAGGGAAGAGGGGCTTGTAGTCAACTCACCAGTGGCTGTGGGCAGGCAATGGCCAAGCAGGGCAGAAACCTGCTCCAAAGGCAGCAAAGACCATGGAGGGTCATCACCCACAGCAGACTCAGCACCAAACTGAAGCTGCTGAATTGCTCCTACAAGTGCAGCACCATGCAAAAAGCACCTGACTTGTTTCCATATCTGGCTTGGATCTGGAAACAGTGTGGTCGCTTTATGTGCAACAAACTCTAATAAACGTCCTGCAGAAGCTCCGCTAAATCCCATTTTCCCAGCCTATGGATTTACCAGTGAACTTTCACCAGTTCTTTATCTTTCTGCTCCAAACAGCTGATGTGCATCACAGGAATGTTCTGGGCAGGGACAACCCAGCCCCTGGTGTTTCAGCTCAGGGAGGGCATGACCCCATCCAAGTAATTCCCAGTGTGCAGGCCTGCCCGTGGCAGAAAACCCTTACAGCCTATGGCATGGGGCACTGCTGGGCAGTGCCCAACATACCCCATCTGGGCTGGATCCTTGGAAACACTCAAGTGTCTCCCCATGTACACACGGGCTGGATTTAAGCATTTCCATTACGTGTGAAATTCCCATTCCCCATGCAGCAAGTGCTGGCTGGATATGCTCCTATCAGAAAAGTCATGCTCAAACGTCTTCAAAAAAGCTGGAGGCAGACATTTGGTGCTTAGGCCTTCTGCCACTGACCTCTGACATGGGCTTTGGCTTGTTCTGTGGACCTCAAGTGAACCATAAGGATATGAAGGTATATCTGAAAGAAAACCATGTTTCAGAAATGAGATGGCTGCAAAATGGTCATTTCTGTCAGTTTTTGCATTGGGCACTCAAGATTGTATTGTTTAATGTATTTCTGAGTTGACAGTGCACTAGAAGACCTATAGTATCCCTGGAACAAACAAAATACCAATTTATAAGACAAACTGATGGAACAGAATAGACCATTTTTAGTTCAGGCACTGAGTTGAGCAAAGTCTAAAGAGTTTTCCATCTCAATCTAGACTGCGGACAGAACTTCTTCCAGTGTGCTGAGCCCTGCGCTTTTCTGTTTTGGCAGTTTGTATGGTTTGTTGTTACTCCAAATGGTTTTTGTTAAATATTGAGAATAATGAGACACAATCTTCTTCCCAACAGACCATGACACATAGTGGTTAAATCTGCTGAAAGGAATGCGTACATACTGCCAGCAATCCAGATGAGGTCAGTGACAGAAGTAGGGGTGAGTGGGCAAAATGCATACACAAAAAAATCCATTAACAGTTTTGCTAATTAAATTATTGTGCTAATTAGAATGAGAACCTAGCCAAGAAGAACTGAACAGAAGAACCAATGGTCGGTTGCCACTGTTATTTTCTAGAATATTTCTGTTAAACATTCACATGAAAAGAAAGTGATCATGACCTCAGTTCAGCAACTGTTCTTGCATTAGACCACAAACTTACTTAAAGAAAACAAGTTGGTTTTTCTTAGGGATAGTCCAAAAGATCCAAGTACAGTGAGGATCTGGGCATGTTCCTGTATGCATCAGTCTATGTGCACCTCTCACTGTCCTGATATTGACAGTCTCCACAGGGAGCACAGGGCTGCGCCATACATGCAAATGCGTTTAATCACCTGGCACATGTCTGGAAGGTGGCACAGCACTTCTTTAGGGGACTCAGCAGAGCTAGGCATAAGAGTTTTGGTATTCAAACCAGCTCCTGTCAGCTTCATACAGCCTGGGGACATCCTGATGTAGTGTTTAATTGATAAAAGCTTCAAAGCTTGCCCCTTACATAGATGGATATTACCACTCTTTCAGGAGTAAGGCATAGAGACAAGGGATGGGCTTTTTTTGAGAGCAAGCAGGGGGCTGAGAGAAGTTCAGAACACAGAATCTCTGAGGGAGTGGTGCCTCTTTTCACTGTTTCAGAAACATTCAGCTCTGAGTATAGCTCTGGGCATGACAGGTCAGGCTGTCCTTCCCCCACCACTTTGGACTTTTTAGTCTAACATCACTAGTTGAGCCTTTTATTAAAATTGCAATGACAGATCTTCAGGATTTTTGTTTTCTTTGTGTCTTTTGATAGGAGGAAAGATAATGAAAGTACCAGACACATTATTCAGCAAAGTAACTGCTACATCATAGAGAGCCATGTCAGGGTTTGTGAACTACAAAGGAAATAAGTGAATGGAGATCCACTTAGGCTGTGTTTCCTCAGAATTCTTGGTCACCATCCCAGACCATTACCATTTCACAGGACATAGCAATGATAGTTGTCCTACAAGTCTGCCCATCTGTACATAATAAAAGTTTGTGTTTTAAGCATTGCAGGACTGATCCAATGGAAACCGCAAACCTATTTGGTTTCTCTCATAAGAAGTGCCAGACAGCAAGCAGGAACTGAGGATACCTCAATAAAAAAACAAGTCTGATTTATCTCTTCTGACAGAGTATAACTTGTCTCTGGATGAGACGGTTTCCTCATGAGATCACTGGGAGCTTGTGCTAAGTCTAGTAACAATAACACTTTTATGAAAGAGCAAGGAGGGCAGGTACATGACTAGCTGCCCAGTGAAATAATAATATTTTTCTCCTCTTTTTTTGGTGATAAATGACATCAAATCTCAAGGCTGGTTTTATCAAGAAATGTTTCTTCTTTCTTCAGTGCAGTGATTTACTGCATCCTTTAACAAGATGAGTCCCTTAGTGCAGTATGTTTTAGTTTTAATGCATTTTTAGGTAAATATATCTGGAATTTTTGATTCGTATGGTATTAGAAGCACTTCAGAACGCTGTCTTTGTTTAATTTGTAATGGCCATGTCTCAGTTTGAAGAATTAAGTCTACTGGATTTTGAAAAGTCCATAGAAATCATGTTACCTTCACACAAATAATGAGTTCCCTTTACATCCCTTTGCATGGTAACAGTATTTTTGGTGTAAACAGGTTCCTGGACAACAGATAAGTACAAATCATACTTACACCTTTGTTCTGAACTCAGGTCACTAGGACCTTATTAGCACAAGAGTTTGCAAATATTATGCCTCCCACTGTGGCCCAAGCAATTCTGTGAGAAGCTGTGCTGAGAATAGCAGTGTTTTAACAGTAGATAACCAATTTATTTTTGAGTTCGTGCTAATTATGAAAGCTATAACTTATTTGGCATTCCAGGCTGAGCAGGCAAAGAGGTTACATGTTTTTTTGTCCAAATCACAACTAAGAGATTTCCACATAGCATCATCTACTTTTGGTATTTCAATGTGAAAATGAATCAGCCTTCATTTCCAATAGACTTAGTCTGGTTGCTCATTCCCTGTGCGCCATATAGATTTGAATCTGTCACATATAAATACAGGTGTTTAATATCCTTTTATCATGTTTATAAGACTAATTATATCTTTAGCCTGTAACATAGTCAACTGTATCTAATTGGTCTTTCTGCTTCTATTAATTAATTAATTAAGATTAATTTTTATAAAGAAATAATTTTTAATTGAATTGGCATAATAGAAACTGAGTGTTATAAAAAAACTTGGCAAAATGCCAATTTTAGTCTATTAATTCTGCCAAGTGAGCTGATAATAAGATTGAACTGGATTTGAAAGATTAGAGAGACTTGGCTTAGAAGGACATGAGGGTTAGTTCCATACAGTTTTTCAGCTGCTTAAAGGCAGACAGTATTTGAATTTTTGTCTGTACTTTTGTAATGAACTCTTTCTATAATCTTCTTCTGGCAGAAAAAAAATAGTGCCAAAATTAAAAAAAAAAATTAATAAAAATAGCTGAAGATTCTTCTTTTTCCATTAGCTTAGGATGCTGAAATGAATCCACACACAGTCCCAAAGTTTATTAACACCGAAGCTTATGTGTCAGGGCCTGAGGGATAACTGGTCAGGTGGCCCACATGCTGCCACAGCATACTCAGACTGCTCAATTTTAAATATTTTTTATTTTATGTTGCAGACCATAGGCAGAGGAACATGGCAAAATTAAATCAAAGGGGTCAGCGCAAGACCCCTTGCACTTGTGGCTTCTTTCACTGATTTCACAGAAATTGTCTCTCCCTGTCTCAAGTACAAGAGAAACTACACAAATTGTTGAAAATAGAAGTGACTGGCCACAGAAAAAATAGCTAGAAAAAGCAGACAAACACAACCCTCATGAAATCAGCAGCCTTCTCAGACTATCAGGTTTGTCTGTTTGATGGATGATCAAGCCCTGTTTGCAGCTTCTCATGCTTATTTTAAATTTATCATTCATATATCAAAAAGTCTTTGCAAATTCAAATGTGTCTGCAATTTTGTTAAGACAGATGAAAAAAAATCAGTTTTTGTGTCTGTTTCCAGCAACACTATTATAAGGCATTGCATGAACCCTATCAAAAATTTCTTACTCTTATTCCATTATTGCATCTTTATATGCATACAGTTTTTCCCTGCACTCGTGGCACCCAGGTCAAACATTTTTATAGCATGCCCAAAGCAATGCATGAAAGAAAAGAACAAGAGCTATCAGTTCAGTACATCCAGAAATATATCTGACATAGTACAGTCCTTTTTAGTCAAAGGCTTGGGGACAGAAACTGTGTAAAGCCATTTAGTCACGGAATTTACTGTCCAGATACAGAGCAGGTTGTGCAGAAAAGTGGCAGATGTTCCATCCCTGCAGGTGTTCAAGGCCAGGCTGGGTGGAGCTCTGAGCAACCTGGTGTGGTGGAAGGTGTCCCTGTCCATGGGAGGGGTGTTGGAACTAGAGGATTTGGTCCTTTCCAACCCAAACCATTCCATGGTTCTATGATATTTCCTGAGGTGAAGATTCTGAGCCAGTTTTAACAAGCCTGGAAATAAATGTTTGTTTGTGGGTCTTCTGAGGGCAGGTGGCTGGAAGGAGACCTCCAACAGGGGTTGGATGTTATTCCATGAAAGTTTCATGTTCTCCACAGTGTGAAAAAAATCTGATGATTCCCCTTAACCATCAAAAGCCTGTCAGAATGACAAGCATTCACTGTGTCTTGAAACCAGGAGGAAGTTACTGTAATTGCTTCACAAGACTGTTATCTCAGGGATTAGGCTCTCTGGAAGAAACGCCTCCTTCTAATGTGGCTGGCAATTCAGTAAATCTGAATGGTGAGGGTAGAGAAGAAACATCAGAAGTCCTGGGAGCTGCTGGATAATTGGTCTTTGCCCCTTTTCAGGTACTGCATAATACTCCTTCCTAATTCCCCTGCCAGAAAGATGAGCCAGGTGTGTGCAGAAAGGAGAAGAAACATGAACTGTGGCAGTCAACAACCCGACACGTGGAGGTGTGGAAAGGAGCCCACACAGCAGCTGTGTTTTCCCTCCAGGAGCCTTGGAAAGTCCTGGCCCTTTCTGCCAGCCCCATGTCCTGGCATGACCCAGGCCAGGGCTTGCAGGCATCACACAGCCTGGTTTCCATCGAGGAAAGCAAGGCAAACTTAGTACGCTAGCTCCCATTTCCCTGTCCAGCTGGCTGGACACAAAGCCAAGCAGACTGGAGGAAACAAGTATCTCTAGGCCCTGCTGTGAGCTGAAATGGAGGACATGAATCAGGTGTTCCCCTCTCCCAGCTGTGTCAAAGGCGCTGTAAACGCCGAGAAAAGAGAAAAAACATGGGCAACAGTGCAGTAACATTGTAAAGCTCCTTTGCCACACCTGTCAGAGCCATCAATATTGTTTTATAACTAGTTTTCTTGTTTCCAGAAAACATATTCAGTAGCCAAGTGTTGTGGGTATGTTCTAGTTCTGCCCTTGATCCCAGGTGTCACCCCTGCACAGCCTTCCTTGAGGTTTCCTTAGATGGTGTGTGTCTAAACTTCTGGGTGGGACACATCACCCAGCTACTACAGGGCAAAGGACAGAACAAGGGACAAGAACAGAGCAAAAGATCTCTGTTTTCTTTGGACTTCTAGTGCAGAGAAGGTGGAAGGTGGATATATTTCACCACCTTTCTGTGATCCATATGGAATTAAAAAGACAGGCCACAAAAGGATGACTTCCAAATATAGCTTAATGGTCCACATTTAGGTCATGGATACATTTTGCAATCATAATAAATCTTAAAATAGGTTAATATATCTGCTGTTCAAGATGGAGCACAGTTGTAGAAAAAGGTACAAAATATTTTATTCATAAGTCTAGCAAGAGTGGGAACTAAATCCGATTTACTGTGCTGACCTACTTTTCATGAATACCTGATCTCACACAGCTGTGCTGCTTGTCTCAAAACCAGTAGTACCACAGGTGAACCTGTGATTCTGTCCACTTCAGAGTAGTGAGCTAAAACATTATTTTTAGCCCCAATGTTTTCTTCTTTGTGTTTTATTCGAATTCATTGCAGTGATAGAATGATTTTTCTTTGTTTTTACTATCTGGTTTTCGTCAGACTTGCTGGCTTAGTACTTGCTGAATGTAAAAAAAAAAACCTTAGCATGAAGTATTAAAATAATGTTGCTGTCTTTTCTGGAGCCTGGAATCGTACCTCGTGTAGCATCATTACAAAAAATATGCAAAATACATATGCTTGTTCACTGTGTTTTAAAACTATGTCCTGCCAGTGATATACTCTTTCTGTGGTGGAATTCAATATCCTGAAGTGGAAATTTCCTATCAATTAGGTCTTTTTAATATTAATTTATGGATACTCAAATTACTGCCACTTATTTGAAACCTCTTACAAAATGGACTTTGATATTCTACAGATCTTCATATAAAAACAAAACTGAATTTGGCACTTCTCTCCATCTTCCTTTTCCTTCTTCTAAGTAATAGCTTTTTTCTGTATTTTTATTCCTCACTGAAACACATAGTGCTCTCTTTTTTTTAATAAAGAGCAGCATGCTACGTGTTATATGCGCTAATGAATTGGCATTTATAAAACAGAATGTATACCGTATCTAAGACAACTGCTGTGAAAATGCCTGAGTTGCTGCACTCTCTAAATAGAGCACAATTATGGCATACGGTTGGAGTGCTTTTATCTGTACTGCCACTGCTGGAAATTTAACTGTGTATGTGACCTGAATATTTAGAGCTCAATGGAAAATTCCATAAATGTAGTGTAGCTTCAGAGCTCCTAACAGCTGTTACAAATATATACCCATTATACACCATTGCTAAATGATACATATGAAGCCCCTCTCCCATTCTGGGTGTATTCTATCTCTTCTACTTCTGCAGTATTTTAACAGGTCCTTTGAAAATGCAATGACTAGCTGCTAAGTAGGTTGCATAATAATTCAGTGGTACTCTTTCCTGTTTGTATATTCGTACTCCTTCCTGGCTGGGCACAGTTAATTTTCAAACCCAAAAATGCAGGAAGAAAGTGTATCATAGGTAGACCACATTTACTGTGTGCTTTTGTTTGCTTAGTTTGATATACATGCTAAAAGCCACTACTTAGCTGAGCAAACACAAAAAGGGAGGGAGCAGCTCTTCACAGTGTTAGAATATTTCTTATTATAGTGGGATGGAGCAGAGGTGTAGTACATCCATGGATGCTCCCTTTCACCCTTGGTTACTACAGGACTACACCGACACTGCAGAGAATCATTGTAATAGGAACTGCAGAAACAACAAATGAGAGAGTTTATGAGAGCAAAAGAGAGGTTTTGTAAAGCATTGTGTTTAAAATAACACAGCAGTTTAAGTAAGATTACACAGGCTGCAGACTGGCTTCCTAACTAGTGATTCTTCCTGCCTCCTACTTATAGTTCAGTTCCTCCTGCCTTTATGCTGTTGCAACATATTAAAAGATTCTTTGCTGCAGAGAGAAGCAAAGTACTAAATGTGGTGCACCCAACAGCCAACCTGCTGCTGCAGCACTGCACCGGCTGCACAGAGAGACAGGGAAGGTGAGGAAGTGTTAGTTGACATCCACCTAGGAGCTCATGACTGCCAGACTCAGTCTCAGTAACACAGAGGTATTAAACTTAGTCTAGAAGTAATGGCAGTTTTTCTACCTAAAAGCCAGGTGAGCGTGGCAAAGTAGTATCTATATGGGGAGGAGCCAGGAAAGCTATAAATTCCAAGCCCTTGCCTATCACTGAGCAGGACCAACACTGTCCACGTCAGTCCTAATAGTACTTGGTTTCACAGTCTTCCATAGGTGACACCATCTCTCAGGGTGTCTGTTCCAGCACTTCTCTGTCCCTGCCCTTCTAAAGTGGGGGTTTGCATCAAATGCCTATCATGACTTTATTGTAGCAGTACATACCCATTACTACTTGCCCTAAAGGAGCAGAAATAGAACAGATTGTTCCCTTCCTCACTGCAATACTGCCTCTGCACGTTGCTCCTATCAGTAACCTCTTGTTAATACTAAGAATCATCTCCTTGATCTATGGAGCGGTGAGGAGATTGCATGTGTGGCTCTGTCAGTAAAAATGGGAGACCAGAGAAAGAGAGAAGAACTAACCAGCTGTCTAAATCAGGGTAATGGCAATCTGCCCGACATACTAGGGTATGTCAAAGGAGAGCTAAAAATAATCTTTGCTCCACTGAAGATCTTGCAACATTCCTACAAGGAAACAGTCCTTGAGTACGCCTCATCACTGGGAACATGATTGTAGGAGACCCTTCTTGTAGGAGACCCAGCCGTGCGGACAGATAAGTTCAGTTGGTTAGAGCACGGTGTTAATAATGCCAAGGTCATGGCCATGGGCCATTCACTTAAAAGTTGGACTCAATGATCCCTGAGGGTTCCTTCTAACTCAGAATATTCTGTGATTCTGTGATATATGCAGACCAGACTAGTTACAAGCACTGCAAGTCAACAATTTTAGGAATATCTTTTTCAATCAAATCCTGCTAAACTCATGAGATTTAAAGTCAAAGTACTGTTTAAAAGAGGTGATGAAAATTATTTTATTTATCGATTCACAGTTCAGTACTGTGACCATCTCACACTTCAATACAATTGCATTGGGTAATGGCACTATTGAAGCCTTCACTCTCTGTTCCCTGTCCCTGGCTTCTATTGAATAATGCAGAGGCATCAGAGCAGGTTAATGTCATAGACTATCTCTGTTCTTGAAATATTTTGCATCGTCTCCAGGTCTTCACCAAATTCTCTATTGGGCCTCAAATGTTAAGTCCCATTTTGAGGGTCAGAGTCACGGCAAAGGTAGCAGCTGGAGAGCACTGTACTCCATAGCCATGTCAAAATAATGTAGTCACATCCAAGAACCTTGGGAGAACCAAATCCAGCCAAAGGTGAATTTGACCTCAAAAAAATTAACAGGCAGAAAATATAAAATTTTTGAGTGTTAAATGAGAAAAATATTCGAAGATATGACAGGAGATGTTTAACCAAAAGGATTTGGGGAAAAAAAAAATCACCATTTTTTAGTACAGCAAATACTCTCTAGCACAGGAGACACAAAATATCCCTGACCACTTAGGTATGATTTTTTATGCTCTCGTGTTGTCCGTAGCTTTCTCAGTTCTATGAGATGAATTACACACTGTCATTAAAACTGAAGCAACTCATGCAACTTGCTGAAGCTGCACATAATTAAAATGCAATGGAAGTGCCTTAATGAAGGAACTTTCTTACAGCCATTTTCCCTTCAGGAGAGAACAGTACGTTTGTGTACTGACAGATAGAAGCAACCCCCTCCTGTATGCAGGGAGTGCTGCTGGTGGAGCAGGGACTGAGAGCAAGGCAAGGATCTGCTTCTTTCCCTTACTGACACACTCGCACCACCCCCGAGATGACCCGGGCAGGGAGCCTGGGTGTACCGTGGTCTTACATGCCCAGATAAACCCTGAGTGGCAAAAGCAAAGCTGGAAACTCCATTCCCCACATCACACTGGGTACAAACCTCTCAAGGGGGCTCATGGGCAGATGGAAACATGGTCTCAGGGGTGTGGAGAGCCTGGGCCAGAGCCCAGTGTCAGCCTGGGAAGGAGGCATTGTGTCAGCCCCAGCTTTGCGTTAATGAAAACATCAGTGACTTCTGAGAGACTCTTTGTACTCACTGGGATTGTAATTTAAAGGCCCAGATGTCTTCCAGTCCAAAACAATTGGCATCACCTGCCACCTATTTCCTTCTAATCCTAATTTCTGATGTGAAGCACCTCTCATAGGACTTTGGTGACTTCTCTAAATTTCCCTATTACTATTTTTACATAATAATAACAATTTTGAGACTGTATTTGAGACTTGTTATTTAATTCATATGCAAAACAAAAAATATTTTCAGTGTCAGGCATGTTACTTTCTTTTTATCACACTAAGTTAATAGCCCCAGTCTCTTGAGAAACTGAATACAAATCTTGGTCTTATAGTACAAAGCATATTAGACTGGCTTTCCTGGGATTAAAATTTTGACTTTATCTTGAATTTATGACCTAACATTTTTTTCAATGTTCTACCCTGCTGCTATCCTTTCTCCTGAGGGAACCCTACTCACTTCATCCAGAGTCACCGGAAGTTATTGAAGAATCATAGAATCATGGAAGGTTTTGGGTTGCAAGGGACCTTTGAATATCATCTAGTCCAATCTAGTCCAAACCCCAGCCATGGAAAAGACACCTTCCACTAGACCAGGTTTCTGAAAGCCCCATCCAGCCTTGTCTTGAACACTTCCAGGAACAGGGCATCCACAGGATCTGAGGCAACCAGTTCCAGTGTCTCATCATCCTCGTTGCAAAGAACTCCTTCCTTATATCTAATATAAATCTATTCTCTCTTATTTTAAAACCATTAATAGGATTCACACCAGAGACTCCAGAAACCTTACCCTCAGCAATGACATCATTAGTTAGCATTACCCTTTGGGAAGCATTCTTTTGCCAGTTCTCCCAGTTTAATTGCAAGTCTCTGAAAAACTCAGATCCTGGATTTGTGGGATAGGGAATGAAGCATTTTACAAGAAAAAAAATGTTTAGAAAAGAGAAACTATAATGGACTGAAATACCACAGCACAGATAAAATCATTTAAATGTTATATTAAAGCCCTTCTGATTTTAAACTAACCTGAAAATTTTGTTTCCCTCTGGCCCATGATACTAATCACAGTGAACAAACCCTAAAACTGTGAATATTTCCCTACTTAATTCCAATGCCTTGTAAAGGGAATGTAATTGACAGCTACAGTGGCTGCATTTGGAGCAGTACTCAGGGTCTTTTTGTTTAAGTGAAGGATTTTCTTTCATTGGAGAGCAGAAATATAAAGTGGTTTTTTGTTGCAGTAATGTGAAAAACCTGGGATTTCCACCAACCCTCCCATCCTTATATTCACCCTGATGCCTTTTATAATGAGAAAATCTCATTACAAATCTCTGAAACTGTTTTGTCCCCCACAGTTGTTTTGGGTCAGGTTAGAAGGAAGGGTGACTGGCAGGAGCAGGAAGAGTTAAGGCTCCCAGGCAATTCAAAGCACACAAAGTTCTGTTGATCCAGCCCAGCCCACCGATGACTGATGGCCGTGGCAGCCATGTAACATTAACATATATGAAAGCAGCTGGTGTCTCCCAGCAGTTCTTTCTTGCAAGTCCCAGTGACACTGAGTGGTGACACCTGCCCAGGTGTCTTAGAGTGATAGCCATGCCAGTGGGCAGGCTGGAACTCCTTGAACTGGTGCTGCTGGGTGTGACCTCAGAGCAGACAAGCAGAGTGAGGACATGGGGTTCTTGCACTGCTGTCATAACCCCTTCCCCCTGCAGTAGCAGCCAGCTATACCAGCTGTGGATTAGGACCCCAGCATTTTAGAGGCTCCTGTACAAAGAGTAACAGAAAAGTGGCCACAGAAATTGTAACAGAAAAGGGATCCCTGCACTAAGGAGTTTCCAGGCTAAATATCCACCCTGTACATAGACAGCTTCATTTCTTAGGCTACCTTTCTTGAGTCCTTTCCCCAGTTAGAAGCATTGTTGGAAATTTAAAGGGATAATAATTCAGTTTCATCTTTGTTGTCTGGTCCTTATTTCATGTCTCAAAATTGCATACAGATAGTTATTGACCCACAGAGGTTCTTCTGTACTTTTTGGTTTCTATCTATGTTATCTTGTAAGAAAAAAACCATGATACTGAGTCAGCAAAAAGCACACAGGCAGCAATTCCCCATCCTGTGCTACATGTATTTAGCAACAGTAAACAGCAGATGTCAGCACTAATCCAGACCTTGAAATCACAGACTCACAGAATATGCATGGAATTTAATCAGACCCCACTTTACTGTCCTCAAAAATGCACATGATTAGAATGTGAAGCAACTCATCAAAACTTCTGCTTGGAAACACAAATATATTTATATTTAAAGAAACGTAATAAATTTTATGTGTTACTTCTACATGAGTACTCTGAAGTACTTTAGCTAGCAAGGGAGCATGCGTCTATGGAAAGGTTTTTCTGCTTCAACTGTGCCCTAAAAGACCACTAATTCCATACATCTCCCTAAAAATGGTGGGGGGGTGGGG
>WEIT01033586.1:45949-81142 GCA_013389985.1 Dryoscopus gambensis
TTAATGGCTTTAGAGGAGATAGTTTGGTAAAGGGCAAATACACAGGTTCAAGAGACAGCTAATGAGCAAGAAGTAGGCCTGAAGGTGAAGGACAGAAAATCAGAAGCCTCTTGGTGCAGTTGGCAGATGGAGGCTGTTGGTCAGCCTTGCTTTGGGGTACAACAGAATGGGATAAGTGAGTGAAATGGGTGTAAGAACACGGCTTCTGCGGCCCGATGTAAAGACTCCCAATCTGTGAAACAAGACCTACAAACCACTGATGATTTTCCTGGAAATAAAGCATAATTTAGCAGTGCAAGTACACACACCATGTGCACCTGCATGCTGAATTACATTAAGATGTGGTAATAGGAAAACAGAATCCTCCCTGCCTAACCACCACCACCACTTTGAGGTCAACGCATGATGGATTCCTTCCAGGGGACGTGCAGCATACACTAACACACTGCCTCCCAATCCCTGGAAACTCTTTCACCTCTTAAAAAAGAAGAAAAAAGAACATTTAAAATGTGTTAGAGATTGCATGGGTATTTCCTGCCAGCATGAAGCACAGTGATCTCTTCAGGGTTTTGACCACTGTCAATAAAGATTCAAGAACCTACACAATACCTGCAATAGAGCCCAGTACTGCTCTTTCCGATATCTATGGTGGGATCTGTCAAACCCTGCAGCAATCTGATGTCTGCAGAAAATCATCCCTGATAAGGCTGCTCCTAACAGGAATATGTCAAAAATAGGAAAAAATATTAGTCAAAAATGGTAGCAATTTTTATATCAATGCTTAGAAATAGTGTGTTTATTCTGTTGTGGTTTTTTTCCTAGTCTTCTGAAGCGTGTTCCATCAAAACCAAAAAATGGCAGGCTTAATGGATTTATTATCTCCAACTATAGCTTGGTCTCCAAGGATCACATGTTCCTCTACTGACATTGGAAGAGAACAAGAAATATACCTGGGATCAATTATAAAAGTAAAAATAGCTTGGCTATTTAACATCCTATTAGTTCTGGTTACAAAAGTAAATTGACAGCTGTTTACATTATTAACCTTAAAAATTCAGATAGTTCCTCCTGAGCCAAGAGCTAAGTCTCAGTCTGAACAAACTGGCAAGTTGCCCACAGCTACCTTTATTTTTCAGCAACCACCTCCACATTACGTCCAACTGCCTTTTCCTGTCATTCTTTGCTCCCTGAACTTCTTTGCTCTGTTATAAAAAAAAAAGTAGGCTGTTTTTATTAACTAGCAAAACAATTTAGTTTGATTCATCTTCTCTGACCAGAAGAACATAAGAGGTCATCAATCTTAACTTCTTTGTCAGCACAGATATGTCAAATCAGAATTAAGTGGTGGAAAAATTGTTGAGGGAGAAAGTGGAAAAAACAAGACAAACAAAATGGAAGGCAGTTGTCAGAAGAGGGAAAAGAAAAGAACTACTGCTGAGCTGCTATGCTGCCACTAGTTGATGCTCTGTCAGGCTAGAAGCTTCATTTTTCACGCAGAAGCAGAGAAACTGTGAAACCTGAGAAGGGCTGCAGGCTTTTCATGAATTCAGATAAAAATTAGAAAATTAAATTAATTCTCCCATGAATTAACAATGCTTTTCTCTCCATTTCTTTAATAACAAAGAAATTCCCTGTTGAAATTAGTTGCATCGTCTTTTCTTTGCAGGATACTCCAGTGGAGCATTACAGTCCTCTCCTGCCTTTACCTGTGAACTGCTCTCCTCAAGGTGTCTTCTCTCTTCTTAAGGGGTGACTGGCTCTTTTACCAAACCAAAGCACAGAAGACTGAATTTTCTACTAATTTCAGCACTTTATGCACAACAGATGCTCTTATGCATTACCCCAAGGGATAGTATGAGCTCTGTTACACTGTGAAGATGAAGAAAATCTGGCAGCTCCACAAGTATAGTTAAATCACACACTGTCTACCATAAATGTCCCACATCTAGACCTCTGATACAAAAAGTATTAACCTGTTCTGTATTACCTCTCCAGCAACGACAGAATAAGAATTAAAGTATGTTGGACGAATAAGTAGTTAAAATTCTCTTCTCTTTGAATTCCCTGCCAGCCAGAGGAAATATTGAATAGCTGATGGGTAACCTTTCACTCACCTCAGCAGCAGGCAAGGTTAGCTCCAAACCAAACACAACGCAGCAACCTGACCACTCATACATAAAGGGGAGCTTTATGTCAGAAACTTCTGTAAATACTAACAGGTAAGTGAAAAAAGGATTTTAGCCACTGAAGAATGTCTGGGAATCTGGGAGATGTTGAGGACAACAATTTAAATTCATGGTATGTAGAAGGTTCTGTCTCGCAGCATATCTTGATATCCGAAGTAATTTCTTTTCCCCATCCATCCGTATCTTTTCTATCCCACCTGGACAAGGCCTCAGCAGACCTTTCTCATCAGAAATGTACCTCATTCATACACTAAGGGAACAAATAATCTGCATTATCTGTGATTTGAGCGAGAGGAGGAGTGCATTTTAAAAGGGGCAGAGTTGCTTATTATCTAAGTTGTGTTGGCTTTGTGTTCCAAGTAATTTTGGTCCCTCCGGTCATTTCACACGAGAGCAAGCAGCAGCCAGAAGCTAGACCCTGAAGAGCACGTCCTCTTGATGTCCCTTCCTCTGAATCCTCCCAGGGAGGACAGGGCAGAGGTTTCTGGGCCACCAGTGATCCCAGGGACCTTCAGATGAAGAGACACCAAAATCTATCAGATGTTGTCGACAGTTTCCAGTGAATGAATATAAATTAACATAAATATGCCAAAAACTTCATCCTGGTGGAATGGAACAAGAGACTCGCCTAACGTAATGAATGCAAACTTTTTCAGCTTGCTTCCTGAAATCGTTCTGGGCTACTAAAATTAATTATTGATATACAGAATTGTGCAAGGTGTTAAAGGGAGCTTTGGAAAACCAGAGATTATATGAAGGTAGAGCTGTAATTTGTGTGCAAACAAGTGAGACTGGTTAAATTTTTCAAGCACTTCTACAAACAAGGCTATTCATGAAATGCTGGGTGAATTGGAAGTAGGTGGTTCTCTCAAGAATGCTATCATACATTTTCTTTAAAGGAGCTTCTGACCATTCAGTAGCTCCTTTGTGTGCCTTTATTACTTATCTGTGATCCCATCTGTCACAAGACCTTCTATGTCCTTAAGTATTACCTCTTATATGACCACTCCAGTATAAAGCAGATTAAATATTTGTGTTGCATAACTACATGCCAGTTGGCAGAGTGAGTGAATATAAGAATGCAGGCATGTGTCGTCACATAAACGCATGACTTCATACAGAAAAAGATGCAACGTCCATCTGCTTGCAGGGATACCACAATTTCTTGCTTATCACTTTACATCACAGAGTTAACTAAGTTGGAAAAGACCTTTGAGATCATCAAATCTAACTTATGACCTAACACCACCTTATCAACTAAACCATGGCACTGAGTGCCATGTCCAGTCTTTTTTTAAACACCTCCAGGGACAGGAACTCCACTACCTCCCTGGGCAGACAATTCCAGTGCCCAAAGGAGTTTATTAGGTGGACAGAATTGTGCCAACCATCCTTTTTGGATAAGAACACAGACATTTTTGGATTTTTGGGACATCTGACTTGTTTCAATTATCAACAGTGGAACATACTCTAGCAGAGGATTCTTTAGGCAGTCCTCTCAGAAAAGTAGAATTTAGGTCATTCATCCATTCAGAGAGATAAAGTGCTAAAAAGAATTATGTGTGTCATCTAGTAAAGACTTTCATAATTTCACCCTATTATCAGTCACAGTATTATCACTTATACTTGGTTTTAGTAACAGACTGCTTCAAAACCATGAGTGGTTCTTTAATATTTTGCATTTCTCTTACTAGTTGCCCACTGATTCAAAGCCTTGTTTAAAGAGACATTGACTCTTTTAATCCCAGCTGACCATAGGGAAAAATTCAGCATAGTATCTGAGAGCCTCATACACATTCAAGAATTTAGTTGCACATACTGGCTGTGAGAAGGCAGCTATTATTGTCCCCATCTTTGTATTTGGAGAATTAATGCACTGAAGAACTGAAATCAGATTCACTCTAAATGCTTATTTTAAGAAAATTAGTGTGTGAATGTTACAGCTCCAGCTCTAAATAGTGATTTTGCAATAATTCCAAGTCAAACACTTACGATACAGCCTTCAGGTCCCTTGTGATCCTCTTATTCCTCTCCTCTTGAACTCATGAAAAAGCAACCTTTGCTTCAAGATCCTCCCTGCCTTCCACTCCTTTTGCTCTGATTTATACCCAGACTTCAGAAGAGCCTTTGGGCAGGAAGGGATTGAGATTTGAGCTGACCACAGCTCAACAGAGAGCTGGCTAAGTAGGGATCTGAACTTGAACTTCTCACTTCTTGTAAAGTCATTACAGCAGAAAACCAACGACCATCTCCATCAATACTTGGACTTAGTTGAATTTGAAGGAAGCTTGGTTTTGTCAAGCAAGGTAAGTTTGAGAAGTTACTTCATGGAGGGTCTCTTCATTTTTGGACCCTAAATGCTCTCAAAAAAAGATGTAGGTGCTGAATTAGTCCGGTAGAAAATCATGGGCATACCGAGGAAGAGGGTATTTTCAATGTACTTCCTATCCTGTGCATGTTTATGTGCTTAGTATTTACTTCACTTTCTGCTGTATGCTTTGTTCTTTAATGCCTCTAATTCAGTCTTGTTCTGAAGCTGCACCTCTGCCCAACTGCTGCATATTTTATGGTATATCTTTAAAAAAAATTCCTTTCTTTATGTGTGCTCTTCCCAGTACCTCACAGAACTCTCTTTCTCACAGCTTCCATCCTGCTATTCTGTTTAGCTCCATATATTCATTTATATTCTAGGACATATATTCATATATATTCTAGGACATCTCCCAGGCCATATTTTGGTTCTTTCTGGCACAGCAAGAGATGGTCTCAGCAGACTCAGTTGTGACGTCAGGACAACTCCTTCACATCTCACAAACAGCTTGCTTTACTTACCCAGAAATAGCAAGAGCCAGTTTGTTCCTGAGAGAAGATTCTTCTTTCACACAGGAATGACGCGTCCTCTGTAATATTCAATCCAAAGCCACAGGTGGTGCTCTGGTAGCAGATCTACAGGAATACAGCACAGGATCTACAGGCAGGCTACAGCAATACCTGCAGCCTTGGATGCTTGAACACCCATGAAACACTCATGCCAAAGAGCCTTTCCTTCTCCACTGAGTGCTCCACAGGAGCCCTGAGTATGAGCATCTCCCTCCCCTGTCTCTGGTGGGACCATTTGCCTTGTAGTGTTACACATCAACAGCAAAACCAGAAAACTGTGGTACACTGCTTACCTTATCTGCCTCATCCCAGTTGTTGACATGTACAGGTTTCCTGTCCTACTTCTTACAAACACATACTTCTGGTTATTATAAAAAATATTATACTTTTCAAAAGCTCACTAACCCATACAATGCCCAACTCTAATTCTAAATTTTGCTGAAGTTAAGACACAGGGCCAAAACTGCTGAGAAACGTAGATGGACACCCAGCCTGGCTTGGCCAGAAATGCTGCTCAGCTCTGTCATCTCCTACTTCTGCACCAACACAAGCAGCCTGTGAGCCCTTTCCATAAGCCTGGTATTTCCATCACAGGACAATATCCCTGCTTTTTTCATGACAGGTAGCTAGTGCCATCACTTGTCTTAACAGTAAGAAACCAACTGGAAAGACCTATGGGGAGCAGTGTTACCTCCAGACCTCTGCTACCTTCTGCCCCAGCTGGGAATCCCCTGTGGCTGACAGCACTCCCCTGCTCCTGCCCAGCACCCAGCTGAGGCTGTGGGGCTGGTGCACATGCTTAGTGCCCCGTGTCCCTGAGTGTGTGCTGCAGCTGTCCCTCGCAAAGGTGGAGATGGACTCTCAGGTTTCAGCTCCCTGCGGCTTCGCTGCCTTGGCACAGCCATGACACCACAACCACACTATTATAATTAGTAACACACTGACCTGCTGTTCTCCTGTTCTTTGCAGAATTTGTCCATAGCCTCAGAAATGCTGTAAGATAACTCAGCTATTGTGTTACTTCTGCTATTACTTCCGAATGTTCTATCACAATCTGCTGAAACAGGCAAAATTATCCCACAGTTACTGATGCAGATGAAATCTAGTTCTACGCCAATAATCAAAGTAGTACTTTAGTGCTTAGTTGTAGAGGAAATTAATTATGAAAAAAAAAATTAAATACCCAGATAAAGAAAACAAGAATGTTCAACACATCTACTTCTCCAGAAAAAAAGTAACATTTTTATTTTAAATATAATCATCATATAACCAAGGGGGGACTGTAACCAGCTATGCTCATGCTTTGCATGATTGATGATTTCAATATTTTGATGCTTCTAATTTTTACATCCCTTTTTATTCATTTGTGGACATTCAGGGCAGGGTGGGGTTTGTATGCTTTTAAAAACTCTGAAAATAAAGAATACTGGCCTAGAAATTCTTGGAAAGAACACAGCTGTGCCATGTAGAAAGGAACAGATTTGATGTATTCGAGGAAGTGCTCCTGCTGAGCAGGCATTTTATAATTTCCTTCTGTCCAAACTGAACTGCTCGTGCTGATTCATTAGCAAAGGATCTGCTCTTTGCCAGATCACTTCTCTATGCCAATCTGCTTTTGCCAGGCACTAGCAGTTCCTCTACATGGCATGTGCATAGCCTCTCCAACACGGCCATGTATTAAAGCCAGTGGCAAAGGAATACCAGGATTGGTTCCGCCTTTAAAACAGATTACTTAAATGTGTGGAAAAATTTGCTAGAGTTGTACCAAATTTCAAAGATTTTCAAGACCTGCAGTTCACATAACAAATGTGCCAAAACCTTTTTTCAATTAAGCAATGTAAACATGTCTGTTTCTGCATCAAACACGCAGAGTGTGTTTTTGTCAGATGCAAAACTGTCTTTGTGCTAGATGAACACTGTTTCTAATGTGAAACTCTTGACTCCTTTTCCCTTGTTTTGCAACATCTCTGACTGTCATCCTCCATCTTCATTTTGTTCACCAGCAGCACCTGCCCACCCTTTACAAAAGCTTCTATTCCACTTAAGAGTTTCCACCTCTTCCCCACATTTGGGCAAAGGAACTGATGCCTGTGGGGCCATCATAACACAGATGAGATCCTCCTATTTTGTAAATGTTAACCTTCTATTGCAGCTGAGCCCTAAAAGGGAGAAACTGCATCTCCATCCAGCAACTCTGTTTCTTAACTTGAAAATTTACATCAGGGTCCAAGTTTCCTGCCATCTGCCTTGCTGGATGCATATGATATCTTCTTTATCTAAAAAAATAGCTTATTTTCTAATCGTCTTAGCAATCCAATGTTATCAGTATTTTTTAAAAATGGTTTGTAAACATGTCTAAAAAGAAAAGGGAATCTATTATCTCTGATAATATCACTGGTGTTACAGAAGTGTTTCAAAAATACCTTGGTCTTTAAAAGATGCATCTTGCAGGAATTACAAGCAGGAGTAGGATCACCAATTGCACTCACAGAGAGCCAAGACATGCCCTCCCAGCAAGGCAGAACCCAGAGCTGTGCTGGGCAGCATGGATGGGGAGCTGCCTTCTACAGCAAGGAGCTGCCTCCCCACTGTGGTAGCTGCTCCTGAATATGAACCTGTCCTCTTTCTGGCTGCCTTTCAGCTGGTTAAACTAACACCTTTTGCCTCACTCTTGTAGTAGTATAACCACATTTTGGAGGAAAAATACCTGGTGCTGAATATTATCTGATCGTTTAAACTAAGAGTGTTGGAATGGTTTTAGCACAAAAACCTGGTAGGAACACTGGACATCCAGGTTGACAACAAACATGGGTTGCCTAGAAGGCTTTCATTAAACAAACTGATTTCACTACATGTCTATTTCGCACCTCTGGAAGTATAACTGTTCCTGTGTAAGGAAGTTGGATGAGAATGCATATGAGAAGTCACAGAAGTGTATGTTCAGTGTCTTCCTAGATCAAGGAAACAAGCCATTGTGGAATAAACCAGGCACATCTGAAATTAATTTTCTACCTGACCTCCCAAGATTAAAGATCTTTTCTTGGTCTAATGTTTGTTTGCAAAATTATGTTAAATTATCCTCTTAAATGTGTGCATAAGATATATGCATGTTTCAGTATCTGGGTGATACAGGACTGCTTGACACAGGGGCAAGGTGATATTTAGCTAAGCGTTAGAGACATGTGAGGAGCTGATGCCGGTCTCTAAACGTGTGATTTACCATAGCAAACAAGGGACCAAAAGGACACATGATTGTGTAGTTCAGCAGTTAATTTTGAGGGGAGCAGACTTTGAATTCCTGTTCTAACTTCCAGCACCATTTCTGCATTCTGCATTAAACCATAATCAGTTAAAAATAAAAAAAGAATTCATGGGAAGGGAAGCTGGAGTCAAGGTAGGTTCTCTGTCCTCCACAGCAAGGATGTTCTCCTGTGCATCCTTGCTCTCCACCCTGCTTTCTGGGAAGCCTATGAGCCTGACCAGCAGTATGGCTCCACTCAAGAAGACAAGTAAAAGACCAAGAAAAAGAGAAGCTCTCCATGTTGAGCCCATGGTATCTAAAAGCCAAATATGATGACACAGAAATCCTCTACACTTGATTTCTTCTGCAAACTTATGGA
The DNA here is from genome assembly GCA_013389985.1 of Dryoscopus gambensis. Lineage (NCBI taxonomy): Eukaryota > Metazoa > Chordata > Aves > Passeriformes > Malaconotidae > Dryoscopus > Dryoscopus gambensis. The sequence continues at coordinate 54,636 of WEIT01033586.1, forward strand.
TAGTCGAGGTTTTCCAAAAATTGCCATTAAGTTTAAACTTTTCTAAGTAGACTTCAAGGCAAAAGCAGATCCTTCCAGGGTAATCTGGGCCTAACTCCTTCACCCTCAGCATCTATGTAGAGAAACTACAGTATTTCAAAACTGTAAGGGGTAACACAATACTGTCCTATTTGTTCAATTAGTTACTTAACACACAGATAGACTCAAGATAATATGCTCAGCTATATTTCCAAGGTCTTCTGGAGGCAGGACTCAGCTTTCTTTTCATATATTTTGAACAAAATGAAAGCTGTGTGGGTGCAATTCATGATGAAGCTGAACAGTCTGTTAGCTTGGGCCACACAGCTCCTGCTGGACTCATGGCAGAGACAACTTCCTGGAAAAGACAATTTAGACATCCACTCATATATTGCTCTGACAGCAGAGTTACTGACTTCATAACATAGAAATTTGAAAAAATGTGACATTTAAATAAAAAAGGAGGGCTAAACATACTTACTGATTTATTTTCTTCTCCACTGCAAATTCTGTAATTTTAAGAACATGTTTGAGCCACCAAAGATTTAGGGAGCTGAAGACTGAGACACAGCTTCAACAAAAAGTAAGTGTCTTTCTGAGGAATACAAATAGAAAATTTGAAATAGCTGTTATAATTTAAAAACAGATGGAACCTGAATCTTTAAAAACATATTATACTCTTTCTATTTCATGACTCCAAGGTGCTGCCAATTTGCATGAGTAGATGGCAGTCAAAGTAATAATGGGCATTTTCACTTGTTCTCTCCACTCATAGACCTATCACACATAGATACAGAGAGAGACAGAGAGAGAGAGAAATGATTCATGGGAGTGGAATTTGAAGGAAAGAATTTCTGGGCATTTGCTTTTCTATTTTACTCTCTAAGGCCCTCAATTCTTCTAAGAAACAAGTCAGCCTTGTTTTGTTCCATGACACATCAAGAAACTTAAATTAACCTTGAACTGAATAAAAATTAAGGATGAATGATGGAGTTTAACAGATGACTAAGATAATACTTGTCTTTTAAACATTAACTGATTACAAAGCAGGATTGATATGTTAAGTAATTTCAAGTATTTAAATGCAAGAAAATGCATAACCCCTCAGTGGCAATACGTGTCTCCATTTGCTAAAGTTCCTTCTTCCTCTTAGTGTGGACATTCTGATACCTACATACCTTACATCAAGGCACAGTAGTCTAAAGGATGAAAGAGAAGAAAACTAATGCTCATCCACATATATGCTAATGAATATACGGGGAAATTTTAAAAGAACAACACACTTTACATTTCCTCAGCAGAAAAGGTTTCAAACCCTAAACCTGGCACTTTAAAACCTGAAAGTATTCATCTATTATTCAGGTACCAAAATACAAAAAATATAAAAATTTTCTCTTTTATATAATTTTAAAATAAATGGGTTTATACCATGTACTAACAATTTGCTGCAGTTAAGTCACAGCTATTCATTCCCTGAGGAACTGGGCTACCAGCTCTCCATCTTGATTTTCATGAGACCTTCATACTTTTATTTTTCTGGCACATAATAATATTGGATCTTGAAATGCTGCCTATGCTATCTTATCTACTGTGAAATTGATAGTTTGCATTTTCCCACCCAGTGTTATTTCCTTCTGCAACAAGATCATGTGGCCAAAATTTAAGGTCCTCTAAAGCTCCCTTCCAACCCAAACCACTGCAATTCTATGATCCTGTGATTTATTCAAAGCAACAGGTAAATGCAGAAATTTTTGGACATCTTTTATGTTAAAGAATAAAAAATAATTTTGTTTTTAATTAAATAAAATGAATTGTTTTATCTGGAAACACTTTTTAAGTTTCAATGCTTTAATCAGGATTAGAAATCTGGTTATATCTAGTTGAAATCTCCCTGAAGTTATTTCAATTGATCTACTTTTCTTCAACTTTAAATGTCATCAAAATGCAGTTTTTCAAGCAATCACCGATAAAATCAGAAATCAATGGTGACTAAATTTTAAACAAGAAACATAGTAAGTTATAGAAAACTCATAAACTGCAAATAAACTAATTTCACCAAATACATTGCAAACAAAAGAGCATTTGAATAGATTCACAAAGAAATCAATACACATTGGGTAAAATTTTGCACATGTAGACTCAGGTTTTAGATAATTTCCTTTTCTTATGCAACTTACAATGTAATGCTTTACTATAGTGAAAGTTGCAGCTTCCTTGAAATATCCTTAGTCCCTTTGATGTCAGCTTGTAATTTCCTTTACTTTTAGTGTATATACTTAATGATACTTTACTCTATTTTCCAAGTAGATATTATTTGTACTGTCCCATGCCCATGATCCAAGAAAGTGTTAATCATTTATATGTTTACATGCTTTCACAGATATTTTTGAACTGCAAACTAAAATCTGAACTCTATATATAAAATAAATCTCTAATTTTTCTTTTCAAACTCAGTGCCTGAATCGGCTTTTTCAGCTTCAAAATCCAAAAGGTTCCTTTTAGTGAATAATTAGTAATAATTATGATTGAACTATGTTTTAGGTATTTTATTTTCTTCCCAATCAGAATATAAATATTTCCACAGTGACTAGTAAAATATGTCATCTCATATTTCACAATAAATAAAGCCTGAATAAACATGGTAAAAGCTGCTGATTAATTTAACAGATATGTCTCTGGATTTTAAAATTCACTATCAGTCAGTAATTGCAACAAAAGTTTTATGATCCCATAGGTCAACAACTATGAGTTAATGACAGCCACAAGGTGGGGCAGGTATTCAAGTTCATGAGGTCATCTCTGTTTCTTCTGAATCTGGTGGCATTTTGTTCTGTAGCAAACCAAGGCAGACTGATTGCGATGAAGTACTGTACTAGTCTCAACTCAGAGAAATCTAGGAACAGTTCTAAATTATCACTAGATAAATCCCTTTTTCCCCCTACGTTGTAGATGGAGACACCACCATTTTAGTGCTTTCTGCATAATCACATGGTGCAGTCTGTGGCAATTTAGCCAGACAGGATGTTTGACTTGTGTTCTATCATTTCATTCTGAGTTTATTTAACCCTTCCTTGACATTGCTGTAACATTGTCGTCAATTTTGAAACCATGCCATTGTTGAAAATAAAAAGTTGTAATATTTTTCTTTTGATATTTTCTAAATAAATATTGCAATTTTCTGGGCACTTCTAGGGTCAAACTGGACCTCAATCCATTATTAGCTTCAGCCCATCTTATACAGCATATTCCAACCATGCTGGATTTAAATTGATTTGTCTGTCGGCTCAGAAAGGGTTATAACCTCCTTAAGAGCAATAGGCTACTTCAAAGAAGTGAAAACAGCTAAAGTGCCACTCAGGTGTCAATATCCAATCTTTTCTTCTCCTGTGCTTTACCCTTTGTGTCAGATTTCCAGAGCTGTGTGTGACAAGAAAGAATATGGACCTTCCAGGCTATTGAAAATAGTGTCTTGAAAAAAATAAAGAAAAGCCTACCAAACCAATAATGAGTTTATGTTCCTTATTTGCTTATATTCCTTATGGATTGCAGCTCAGGCAGAACTAATCAGTCCCAGCCTGTACTAAGATTAGACTGTCCAATACTTCCCATTACTGACCTGTGATGTAAGTTCTCACAACTTTGTCCAGTTTTATTTGGGCTAGATTTTTTTCATGGCAGATAACAAGCTAAGACAAACACTTTATATGCCTATACATAGCACTTCCATGTTTCAACTGCTAAAGAATGATCATTATTAAGAAAAAATATGACCCGATAAATCTCTTCAAGTTTTGAAATAAAACCTAGAACTTTAGCAGTGGGCTTGTTGAGCTGGAGAAACTACCTTCCATAGCTGGCCAAACAAAAACTTCCAGAAAAATTCTTGATGGGAACAGCAACAGAGAATAGAGGAACACCATCAAATGTTATGCATATTTATAAAAGGGACATGACCTGAGAATTCACCGGCATTCTCAATTCTTTCATTTCTATATCCTTTGAGTGCTTGAACTCACAGCCTTAGAATTCTGTTAAGAGAATTTTTTTGTGTATGTTGATGTGTGTATTTCAGTTTAAGTTATAAAATAATCTTTAAAGAGCGATCAGGAATATAAGGCTACATAAACTCAAGAAATATCAGCCCTAAATGGATTGTATAAAAGTTATACGAGCAAAACAAGCAAGATTGTTCTGCTCATTTAAACGTCTTAGTTTCAGAGAGGCTTGTGAAACAGGTTATGTAAAGTTGTGGAACAGGTTGTGTAAAATAAGATTCTCTCCTCATCTTGCAAATTTCTCCCCAGAATTCACTATAAAACATATACCAGATAATATAGTTCACATAAAACATGGTACATTGGGTCCTTTCCTAGGAAACAGAACAGCTATGGTGAGTCCAGCCACTAATTAGTCCAATTAAATGCAAAGCTAGACAAATAATTTTTTGTGGTTCTGGACACTTTAAAATATTAGCCATCAGAAATTGTTTTAGATAATATTGCCTCATTTTCCTCTTATTTATTTTCCACACTCATACAGAAAGTAAGAACTGCTTCATTCTCTTCAGATTGGTATTTTTTGGAATGCCACTATAAATCTCCTCCCTTCATTTTGTAATACTAATAACCTTGTTATTTATCTTACGGTTTTCCATCTTCTAACTCAGGCAAATACTAGTAATTATGGTAGAGATTTTAACTTAGATGCAGTAAACCTTGCTCCCTGTACCTGGATCTGCCCAGCAACACCTTGCCCAGCGGCCAGCACATCTCCCACAAACGCACCAGTGCCTTGCAAGTGCCAAAAAATCTGCCTTTAAATGGTAAGAAAACACCTCAGGCTGCAGCCCAGACCACATTGGGTGCTTGAGCTAGGCCTCTGCTGGTGTGTGAAGGAGAGTTTGCTGGCTATGGACCTTTGGCTAGGGCTGCCTGAGACAGTCAGGAGTCTGAGTGCTGACACAAGGGTGGGGGCATTTTCTGTCCTATTAGCATGTTTAATAACATTTTATATTACTTCTCAATGAATTGCAAGTTCAGGACAGGTCACATTTCGTTTAATACGCACTGACACTAGAATAAATTAACACACATACTTCTTACTCTATTATAGACTAATATTAAGATTTCCTGCTTTTAAAATACAGTCATCCGTCTTTTGGTACAATACTGTTCAAGACCATTTAATATGTGTAGTTCCTTTAGAAAACAATATTTCTCCATGCTTAACATAACATTCCTGGAACAAGAAGTCATTCTACATTTCACCCTTCCAGCCTCAGAAATCAACTGTGCTTGTTGCATGTGTGTTTTATTTTGTTTGGCTCCATTTATCCCTTAGTTTGGAGATCAAAAAAGTGTGTTCTGTAAAAATAAGGCTTGTGTGATTTGAAAGGGGGAAAAGGTAGGAGAATGGGGAACATTCCATTTTATATGGGTTGTACCTAACAGCTTTATTAACAGTGTGCTTCAGATGTTTTGCATTACAACTTAATACGGAGAATGCGGAATGAGTTCCAAAATCAAGGGCATTGTTGGATAAATGCTATCACTATGCCCAACTGCTGATTTTTTCTAACATAAAATTGCTTGCCTGCAATTAAAGGTTCATTATTCTACCCTAAGACATAAATAAACACTGATAATAAGGATTTAAATTATAATGGTTTGTATGAATTCTATCAATTTTTATTCTCTTGGTTTTGTGCTTTTAACAGCCATTATATAGTGACATTAATATTGATAATTACTACAGGCATACATTAAATACTCTGTTTTAGTCTCATCCCAGTATCAGCCTGTACTTTCAAGCAGCCTGTCTTCCACAATCTGCTCCACCATTTTCTTATTGCACATTTTTAATTTTTGTTCTAGATATCCATCTCTCTCACTTTTCCTGTCAAGTCATGCTACTCTCTCACTTGTCCTGTGGCTAACATATACTTTTGCAGGGCAAAACACAGGTGGGCTGAAAAGAAGGACTGAGGAAGTAAAGGAGGGAGCTAAGAGACTCCTGGGAAAAAAGGCGTGCTGATTTTCCAAGTGCAGGGATGATGATGCAGCTGCTGGAATACACTGGCTTAGAACACTGTGACAGTTTCTTATCTATTTTTTGCTGTATTACCCCACATCAGTAACCTCATAGGTTTCCCTCTTTCAAAACATCTCCATTTTGGCTCTGAAGGTGAAATGTCCTGGAAGGTTTGAGCTAAAAATGTGGTGGGATTTTATGTAGACTCAGAATAATGAAGCCATGCTTTTCCAAAAATAAACTAATTTGAAAGTGCCAAAATACTTAAACTCTTTTTACTGACTTATTTTTCTTTGATTTTTTATTTCAAAAGAGAGGGATAACCATAAAAGTAAACCTGGAAATACTATTTAAGCAAATGAGCAACATATAATAGATATTTACCCAATTAAGAAATCAAGAGGTAGAAAATACCAAAGGTTGTATAACCTTAATTCATTTTTCTAGACATGGCTATTGGTGATCTGGTGAAAATAAATGATACTGTCCCTACCATACATTTACTGAGCTGCCTGCACAGCTCAAGCAGAAACCACATGGAACAGCTCTTCCCCTCCCAATGCACTGCCTGGAGCAATAGCCCAGCTTTGTCCATGGGACAGGTCAATATTTTGTGTCCTTATATGCCAGTCTCTTACTGAGGCAACATTATATAGGATTTTATGGATTGTAATATGTAAAAAATTTAGAGCTGGTTGTATACTATAGGACTTTACCTGGTCTTTGTTAACTATTAATCATCACCTTGTGATTGTTTGTAGGGATTGTCAAATATTTGTGCTCTCAGGTACAATCCTTGCTAAAAATGCTCTTCAGTGTGGAGACATCAGCACTTGCTTGATGCAGTTTTCCATATGCAATATGTATTCCTACTGATTAAAAACACTTACCTCCTCTCAATTTTATATCCATAAAATAAAGAGCAGTAATTGAGTGTATATTGCCTCTATTCCCAAAGTGCATTTCACCCGTGTGATGGGCATAGTGTTTCAATGCCCAGTTCCAGAGCTAAGAAGACATGAAGTGCCACAATCAGCGTGTCCATGTGCCCTTTAATCCATTTTTCTGCATATTCTCTGGGATGTAATAGCATGCATTATTTATTTAAAGGAGCAAACACATCTCTCCTCAGGAAAAGCGTACATTTGCAAGTAAAATGCAAAATACTTTTATGCAGAATCCAATTAATTTCTGAAGGCAATTTGTCTGCATATTTGGGTTTGGGGCTTTTTGAAAGTTGGTCTAGGTAATAATGGTAATCCAGCAGTATTACTCTGTCTTCACTCTCATATTAAAAGCATACTTCTGTTTAAAGAAACTTCCATTTATTTTTCTCCTTGGGAATGTATGTGGTTTGTACTGCATCATAACTGGATATTTGTGAGTCTTGGTCAATTTTTCTTGTCAGGAGCCTTGAGGGGGAAAAAAGTGATTTAATCAAATGATTTAACATTATCTAGGCAAGAATTAAGTAACCATGTGCATATTATTCTTATGAGAACTTCATTAACCTCAGTGAGAATATTCATCTGAATGAAATGAACAAGATTAAGCTTTCTGATTGCTAACTAGGTTGTGTGATGTCAAAATGGATGTCCATGTAGTCTGAATATTAAAAAATGAACTAAGGATAGAATTTTGATTCAGAGGATCATTCTTCTAATTTAAGTGACTGCCAACTCATAAAATGCAAAGGTTGTTTCTGATAATGCAATCTAGCGGTTCATCTAATTCAAAAAGAAATTTTTCTGCTAATATGTGAATTTTAGCACTTTTTCCCAAGGAATGTCCTTTGATTACATTTGTACATTCAGGGTTGCAATCTCAAGGCACACAGTGACAGGAGTTTCTCCACTAATCAGAGAGAGATGATTTGCAATTGAACCATCTAGAGCAGTAAGACCTGGGACAGGGTTATAGAAGAATCCACTAAACCCTGAAAATTCAAAACTAAACTGAGACTTTGTCCTTTATTCATCAGATATCACAAGTTCTTGCAACAGGTCTTACATAATCTGCAGCAGGTGCTGTAATACATAAACAAATTGGATTGAGCTAAGAGAAAAAAAGAGTCAATGTCTGTGGATGTCTTCGGTTTCACAAATTTGGGCTTACTCCTGGAAAAGAATTACCTTTCCAGTGGTGACTGGTAGGAAAGATTTACAGAGTCTCAGTGTTAAGAGATACATTTTCCACCACATGTAGATTTTCACCCCTTGGACAGAGAAAAGTGAATATTCAGATTGCTGTGATTATTAAAATTAGGCCTCAACTACCTACTTGCAGAAGTAGCCTAATAAAAATTACATTAAAAATAAAAATTAAGTGCATCATACATACCAGCCAAACCAAGCACAAAGCAATTTCTTCAAGAAGAAATTCTGCGTAAATCTCTGGTTTGTGTGGAAGCTATTTTAATAAGCTTTTGTAATTATCTTCCTTTTCTCTTAGTCTACATATCAGTTTCTATCCAGTGAGCCAAATGACATAAAGTTCCACTAAATATCTCTTTCATCAAACCCAAGGAAACAGTGAAGAGAATCACATTTCACACAGGATGTATCTGCAGAAGGAACTATAAATGCCAGTGCACATTCCCCATGGCTCAGTGTTTCTTCTCCTGTAAAATCTGCCCTGTTACAAAGCACAAATAATTTTTCAGCTTTGCTTCTCAATGCTCATCAGGCTCTCCAGAAGGGTTGCTGCAGCAATGCATGATGAGCTCAGTGCTCTCAGCACAGCTGGTGCCATGGGGTGGCAGGGGACAGCCACTGGGAGAAGCAGACAGTACAGGGCAGCTGACAATCCAGACGTCAGCAGGTCACCATGAACTTTACTTGTCCCTAAGAACCAACAGTACTGTAGCCGATTATTTCCCAGAGTTGGAATCTGGGTTTTTGCGGTCCACAGCCTGAAAGAGCTCCAGGGGCAGCAGTCTGTTATGCATCATTACCTTCTCTCTACTCTTTAATAAATGAGAAATAAAACACAGTGAATTACAGGGTTGAGCAGCTGAACCTGTGTTCTGCCAACAGTGCTAGACCACTGCAGACAGGGAAAGGGGCTTCACATGTGCCTTTGGATACAACTCTGTCTTTGCCTGACCTCACCTGTTACCATTTTCCTGAGAGTATTTCTCCTATCATGCACCTAGCATGTGCCCCAGTACTCCCGGCTCACAGCAGGAATAACTGCAGCTTCTGAAAAAACACTAGAGCAGTCCCTGTTGGCGCCTCTTTTGACTGCTGTCAGGCCTTGCACCCTCTCTGCTTTGCCCACATTTCTCTGCCCTGTGTAAACTTCTGTCCTCGCAAGGAGTGAGCCCTTCTCCCATGATAGACTTCATGGCAGCAGAGGGCTTGATCCCTGTGTAAGAGTGTAAGTGGGTTCCTGACCTCCACAGAGACACCGACTTCCCAATGGAAGCTGAACATCTTCAAGTTAAGCTTCTGTGCTCTGTCCAAAAGGATTTTATATCCATCAGACTTCCACTGAGAACGTGTACTTACCATCTATGATATGTAAGATTGACTTTAAAAAAAATTTGGAAGATTTTATAACCAATTGCAAAAAACTGGCTCAGTATTCACCTTTGACCAGGACTGAAAAAATAATTAGGAAAATGACTTCCTAGATTTCATCTGATACCCCACATACACAGAAGCAGAAGGATGAGCATGTATCCAAGACAGCCCAACTGTTTGAAGAGCTGTGTTGGGACCTGGCTGGAAGGAGATGAGTTTGGGACCTCCACAGAAGTCTCCTCCACCCAATGAACACAACAGTCTCAGCATCAACACAAGCACAAGGGCACAACAACTCGAAGACGGCAGAAACATCTGAGTCCATCACTGCTGACAGGGAAAGAGGCTGTGTAGCCACAGCCACAAAACACCTCAGCTGAACTGATCTACAGGCTGTACTGGAAAGACCAAGAGGAAAAAGCTTGTACAGGAACAGCAAGAAAGGAGATGTCCCACCCCAACTCTCCTATGAGCATTTGTTTCAAAGAACAGCTGTTTTCTATAAAGCTGACTTGAAAATTGGTATCTTCCTGCTTCTGAGAGAATCCGTTCACTTTATCTTTTTACTGGCAAAAGTAGTGTTGTTTCTTTACATTCCTGCCAGCCCTGCAGAGCCACCTCAGCATCAAGGAGGTGAACCGGAGTCTATTTTGGCATAAAGCAGAAAGGACACAGCTTGAGCTCAGATCTCAGGGTGGATTTTCAGTGCTGGCAGTCAAGAAAGTCAAGGTTTTATTTGTAAATTAAAAGAGGGGTCAACAGGAAAGTCATTGGAGGAAAAGAAAGAAAAAAGCCAATATGGAACCCTACCATGCCATTTATAGTCTCTTTATAGATGAGAGAATAGTTTGTGGAATGTAATTTAAGCTATAAATAATATTATTGTTTGTTTCAGCCAAAAAGCTGTAGCTCATTCAATTAAGAGAATGGATGTGTTTGTGTTGTGTTACTCATTACTTCATTGCAAAATATATCTGTAATGATAATCTATGGAAATGTTCTTGCAGTGGCAAGGAAAAGGATAATAAAAGAACTTACAGAGATATTTTCCAGTAAGAAAAACACCAGAGGATTTTTGATCCCTTTATTCCCTTAAATCAAGTAGCTGGAAAAAAACAAACAAACGAACCCTATGCAAAAACAAAACAGAACAAAAACCATACACACAACAAAAACCAAACAAATTTTAAAGAAAAAATAAATAAGGGAAGAAATGTGAATTGGCAGATTTGATTATGGAGTTCAATGTTAAAAAGGAACCATTTGTACCAATAAATCTGGGAGAGAGGCTTAGTCATTTTCTAAATCTGTTCAGCACCCAGGGTGTCCCATTCCCCTGGGTGGTGTGAGGTGTGTATTCAGCAGTGAGCCACACAATATTATATCAATCCTTAATGCTCACTTATTTCAAGCACCACTGATGAGGAAGTACTATATGACGTCAAACAGAAATGTTCACTGTGAAAGAGAAAGAAGCATTCTTTTTCAAATATTACAATTGTAAATACTATGCAAAAACACAGATACAAGAAATAAGTCACACTGTCCAGAAATCTGAGATGGCAATAGCAAAAGATTCATGGTATTTCTCTGAGCCATGTAATGCTGACATTTCATTTTTACAAAACTGATGATTTTTCTTGCCATTAAAAAAAATTAAGAAAATCAATTTTAAGAAAAATAAAACATTAAGCACTATAAAACAAAAATTTTAACATCAGGTTGCAACATATGGAATAGATTGCTTCCATCAGGAGTAAGGCAGGTGGGGGAAAAGTCAAGATGAAATACATTCTTGTGAGGGAAGGATAATGAGGGGAGGGAATATGATTTTATTTTTAATGAATGGGTTCACCCCGTGAATATCTACAGCAACATGTATAGCAGGAAGCCATGAACTATTTCTACGGCTCTGTAAGTGGCTGTTGTTTAGCACAGCAAAAAAAGGCAGTGTATGGGAGACAGACAGGGCTCTCCCCAGTGAATCCAGAGACCAGAGACCAACGACCAAGCTCTGGTCTGTCCTGATGCCAAAGGCCATTTTCAATAAATATAAATAATTATAAATAGAAACTCTGTTGAATACAGGATCTCAAAGGCAGCTGAATGTAATGCCGGCCACATCACACTGTTGACTGTCACTAGTTACAGAAAATGGTATACGTTGGTCATGCTTGTTTGGAGAGCCATGTAGGCAGACATTTGACTCGTTTTGATAAAGTTTGTGAAGGGTTTAGAGATTTGGATTTACAATAGCAAGTACAAGTGTGATTGTATCCCTGCGATAGTTAATCACAAGGGTCTCAAGCTAATATAAGAAACTCAGTGCCATGGTGACCAAGCTATTTCCATCACTTAAACTGAAGTAAGTGTGTAAACCTGGGTCATGAGAAGTAATCTAGAATGTTATTGTTTTATAATGAACATATTTTGGCCATATTATTATTATCATTTCAGTCATCTGAGGACCACAAGCAGCAATTCCTCATTGCGGGAGCTCGTAAGCTTGTGGTGGAATCAGTCAGCCTGGCAAAAAACCAACCAACCAACCAACCAACCAACCAACCAAAGACAAACAAGCCAAAAAAAAAAAATCTAGGAGGATTAGAGATGTCAAGAAGCCACGGCAGAGCTCAAATACCCTGTGACAATCTCCGCCACCACAGAGTCACAATTAACATTATCCCTAAGATGAGCAAAGGGACAGTCAAAACTGAGCACAGTGAACAGCTTAAAGAAAGTTTTGAATGATAACAAAGGTGGAAATTGTCATACAACTTCTAAGGCGGCATTTTTTGGCAGGGTTTCACCAGTGCCAACTGAACCACACCTCCTCACCTGAGCAGCTGCATATTTTGCACTAATAGGTAGCCACAGCAAAGGAATAAAAAACAGAGATTAAATATAGCTCCAGCTCATCCAGGAGGAGGCCACCAGTCCTGGCGGGAGTCTAAGCTGAACACCTCTCCCAGGCCCTGGGGCACTCAGCCTGAGTTCCCACCAGGATCAAGGCACCATCCCAGGGAACACAGAGCCAGGGCAGGAGCTCCACCAAGCAGCACTTGGACCCCAACTCGTGGGAAAGGTGAGCCCTTGAACCCCATCACAGCCAGGGTTACCCAGGACCAGGGCATGTCCCCAGTGCACAGAAACACGAGGGACCAACCGTATTCACCGTACATCATCTCTTATCCCAAGTATAAATAACCCTCTGTGAAAAAATCTAGTAAACCAATGGGGAAATTGTGATGTAATAAAAATAAGTTGCATATGAGGAGATGCATTTATCACTCGATTTTTAAACAGATTTTTAAATATCTTCAATGAACAAACTTGTTAGTTTGTAAGAACAAAAAAAAAACATTTCCTTATGATAAAATGTAGGCATGCTGATTGACAATGACTTTTTGGTGCTTAATAAAATGCTTTGAGATTTTAACTAAACCTCTGCCTCTGCTACCAAAAATATTCAAAACTTATTTGAGGTTTTTGCATTTCTGTACCACAGAGACAAAACCTTGAACAGCAATGAAGGAATGTATGGAGACAATTTTATGTGGCAGAACAGAATACTTGTTGTCTTCTTTATCAGTCATCTCAGGCAATGTGAGAGAATGGATGTTCCTCCTCTACAAGTGAAATCTGGGAAGAGACAATATGGTTGCTTAATATCAAGAAAAAACCCAAAGCAATATGATAACTTAGTTCTCCTTGCAGGAGTAAATTATGACATGAATTGTTGAGTAAAGTATAAGAAAGATACAGCAGCAAAAACCTAATTTCAGGAGGTATAGCAACCCACTGGATATCATCAGGATCTCACCTTAGGCACTGCCTAAGTGGTTTGAAGTTGAAAGTGAAAACATTTAAGGGGAAAAAAAAAACCACCCAAACAAAGTAACTTTGTAAATACAAAGACAGGTTTTTAATGCAAAACAAGAAAAGCCAACCTGAATAAATTGAAGGGACATATATTAGCTGATAAAATTCAAGATACAGAGGGATAGTGAACAGGAAACAGTAAAATGTCTAAAAATGGGAAAAAAAACTTTTTAGAAGAAAACTTACTTCCAACTTTAACTGTATTCACAAAACCCTGTTGAATATCTTATGGTGAACATAACTATTATTGCAAGATTTCAGAACATCAGCAGGAGGTGGCTGGAGGTGAGTTTCCTGGATAACTAGGGAGTGTAAGGATTCACAATGATATTTGGGAGGAGCTCAATAGTGTGTTTGTCACTATTTTTGCTATAGTGAATTGGGGAGTTATCTAAACTTATATTTTGAGCCAAAAATCATAACACAATGAAAATACCATCCAGTAATACATTAATTTACAGAGCATCAAGTTATGCTGCTTTTTGTTATACTGTATGGCAAAGTATTTTTGAAACACAATTTGGATTTGGTAGATGTTTACCTCATATTCATGCGTATTTCTTCAGAAACATTTGCCGTATCTTAGAAGCAGCATATCTGCAATGTGATGTAGGGGTTGCTATGGTGAGTTCACATCTCTTATTTAATCCTGTACCTGAGTAAATACACATTGTAACAACCTCTGTCAAAGGTGCTATTAGTACAGTTATGTCAGCATTTCTACAAAAAATACTTGTTTTCCTGTTATGACTTGGCCAAAAAAAACCCCTCCTATTACTAAACCAAATCCACAGAAGCCCTTTGTACTCTTCCAGTGTATTTTTAGCACAGCATCAATACCTTTCTGAAGTGTTCAGTCATAAAAATCAAAGTAAAAAATCAATGCATTTGTTTCTATTCTTTAGTAGTTAGTAATTTTGATTACAGTTATGGGATTTCTCCTTTAGAAAAATCTTTAGGAAAATGTGGGGGCTAGTTTTCATTTCACTGTTCCAGCCAGTACCAGTGGTCATTCATTCAGGCATTAATTGCAGCACTTGTTTTACAGCCCGTCTATATTGCCAGAGTCACATAAAGACACTTCTGTATAAAGGAGAACCAGGTCCTTAGTTCTTGTATTTAATGATTCAATTTAACTAAATGGCATCAGAAATGTAACTCCAGTGCATTCTTTTTGAGCAATTATTTGAGTCACTTTCCAGCATAACATTTAAGAAATGAGTGCTTAGTTGGAAGTAATTGAATACTTTTATCGTTTTGGCACCTATTTACTGTCCTAATCATTTACTTTGAAAAAGAGTAAGTTTCTGAGAATATTTTTCTCCATGAGCTACCCTGCGTATGTCAGGACTATTCTTGTATACAATTTTAGGTTTACCTGATGAAATGTTTTCTTTTCAGGGGCATTTTTTAACAAACTTTTGTGGGAAATGTCTGTATTTGACAAAATCTCTTAAAACAGATAACAATATTTTTGAAGCGAAAGTGCTACAAAAATATTTGTAAACACATATATGTTTACTCAAACTGTAAGTTCTAAGGACCTGGAAAGTCAAAATTTACCATAAAAAACCAAGTAAGTTTATCCAACTTGCCCATAAGATCTGATTATTATACTGGGAATTGCATGCGTGCTTTCATGTTGACCTTGTAAACACTATACTTCTAAGATAAATGATTTCTTCTGTGCTTCATGTCAGCCAGTAAGAGTAGAATTTCATTTCTGAAGTGGATGAACAGTGTGGCTGAACAAACACGTCTTCCTCAAAAGTCAGGAAGAACATGGTTGGATGGGGAAACTCAAACAGATCATAAATGTACATCATTAGCTGGTAATGAGAAGGGAAGGCTATTTTTTGATAATTTATTCCAATAGTCTGAGAGATGTGTCATAGGGTTCAGATGTTGCCCTGGCATAAACTATAGAAGCTGGGTCTTCTATATAGCTTAAATTAGGGCCCTTCATGTTAAATGGAGTCATAGATATCGTTGAAATAATGTTGATGGTATCTTGGGGAGTGGCTCCAAATTTTAAGTGCTACAGGATTTGGATGTTACTACCCAATTTGTTGCTCAGTTCCTGAACAGGATAGACCTCAAGCTCCACAAAATCAAATACTACAGCCCTAGAAGTTGACAAATGTCCTTTCAATCTTCTCCTGCAAGGCCTTCATTCCAAAAACAAGCCAGTATCTGACACTGCAGTATTAGGGTCAAAAGCAGCAGCAGCAACACTAAAAATTTTAGAAAACACTGTCCAATAACATGAACAAAGGAATAGGAGAACATGATTTTACTTGTCTTGTGGCATCTGTCTATGAGTAGAACAGGACTAATGCACCAGCCTACCCACATCTCATAAGAAATATCACTATGAAGACTAGTAATTAATCATTTTTCTCTTATTAGGATGCTGTATTCATATTTTCCATACCAGTTATCTTCAGTTGTATTAATCAATATACAAAGAAATCCTTCTAAGACAAGAAGTCAGCGTGTTGTTTCTTTCTCTATCTCTTTCCTTCATTTGTGCCTAGAAGAACTGGAGCAAAGGAGGACTGGAAGGAGTGAACTAAGTTCTACATTTAAGGATCTCTATTGGAAAATTTTCAGACCCCAAAGGTGAATTCTCATGTAATATCAGCAGGGTAAAGCCTGGTAGCTCTGCCCATCTCATGTGTGATAAGACACGAAAGAGGTTTTCAAATAAATAGATCCCAGAAAACAGCATCTGAGCTGTCTTGAAAAAAACCGAGAGAAAATGGCACGGTTCACCAGAGCAACGTGTTAAAAGTCACCTCCCACCATCCTGTAGGCGGTCAGTGTGTTGGGGTGGTCACATGTTGAAAGAGTTGACACCTCTAGTTTCCTTACGGGCATTATCTTTAGAATACATTCAAAGTATAACCTTGAGATGATAAATGCATAGAATGAAAGACATGGAAGAGATTAAAAGAAATCTTGGTCCATGGTTAAAAATTTGTATTAGTGTGATAGCATTTATATGTATCACTTTTCTGGGTCACAATAGATTGTTTTAAAGTTATCAATACATATCTATTGCTTTTGCTTAGTGGTAAATCCAGCATTTCTTAGTGACAGCCATTGGTGGCTAAAACTTCTTGATGTTAACTTCTTCATTCTTATGACAGAAAATTTCAGGTAAAGTCAGAAACATCATCTTGTGTGTTACATCTTTACCAAAAGTCCTATGGAGCACCAGTGAACCACAGATTCCAGATCTTGAAAGTTGTGCAACAGACACTCTTGGTGCACAATTTGACATGATTTTCATCTACTACTGTGAACTATTAGCACCAGAAAGCAAAAAAGTCAAAACCACAGTATGATGATTTTCATCATTATCCACATGTGTAAAGTACAGAGAAGGGAAAAATTAATCATCTTGTCAATATTTTGAATTTCACTTTCATATCATGGAAAGCATAACTTTCTGTAAAATAACAGATATTAAATCATATCATGCTAAAGAGTTCAGAGTTTGAAGGAAGAAATAAAAAATATAAGAGTTATATGATTAAGAAACATATAAAGAATGTTTAAGAATATTGGATTAAGTTCAGCTATCCAATTAGAAAATGAATGCTTATGCAGCACATTAGCCAATCAAAAAATTCTACAAACACTGATTTTCATAAAATCATTATGAATTAGGGAGAAAATTATTGTCACACTTTCCCTCTCATCAGAACTGAATAATAGGTCTCAAAATGTCTCTCCCATCACTACAACGGATGAGACTTGCAAAAAATAGTTGTAATAGTCAAGATCACCATCCAGTCTTGATGATTCAGTTTGGATTTCATAGCCACCGTGTATTAAACCATCATTTTGCTTCAAGGCAAAGTTTTCTTCAAAGCAAATAGAAAATTTCAAAACATTGCAACAAAAGGTATAACATCTTGCTTTCCTAAAAATCTAAAAATTATCTTAATTTACAAAATACCTATGATTCCTAATACAGCTTGTTTTCTCTTTTTTTTTCTTTAATTTATCCAGAAATTAGATCTGAAAATTTAGAAGTCGGTTTTCAGAAATTAGTGTTAAAGTCATTGCAGGGGATGAAAAAAGAAGGGGTAAGTTAGCCAGAACCAGAAAATTCCACAGTGACACCAAAGATTGACATCTAAGGAATAAACCTGTGTTCTGCAAGCTCACCACAAGTCTTTTTAGGAAGCATGGTTTTACCCTTCTGCTTTTAAAGCAGATTAGTGGGTAATGTTCTGATTATTGAAACTGAGAGAAGCAAAATTGCTGGATGCTGCAGGAATATGATTTTTTAGTATATTTTCTTTTTACAGTAAAAATCAGGGGATGACAAGGCTACTCAGAGGCATCTTTGCCAGTAATAAGACTTTAGTCTGAATAAATATCTCAGGATTCAGCTCATGTTTCTACTTTATGGTTTATTGCCTACTAATTCCAAGCAAGTGAAAACATGGAGCAAACAAAAGAGTAACTAGCTGATGGACATTTTTAGTTTTGTTTGAAATAGGTGTAACAGGACTTCACATATCTTAAAAGCATCTTGTACCTTGTACCTTGTACTCATCTTGTACCTTTTTATTTCTATTTTACTATGCAAAATATCATTCCTACTCTGAGAAAGTTTATTTTTGTGTCACTTTAGTGTACCCTTAGATCAGATCTTCCTCCACGCAAGAGTGAAGTTTCTCACATGCATAAATACTGCCAACAGGAGTAGAAGGGACATTGAGTCAAGTCCTTTCTGACAATTTACATCATTGGCCAGCGGTGGAGGAAAAGATAAGTGACACCACATCAGCCATGGTCGTTCCCAGTTCCTTTGGGTTTGGAGCTATAATGGTTGCAGAAAGAGTTCTAAGAGAGAAGGAGAACTTTAGAAATTTCTTCTGCCAAACAAAGTTTTTCACAGGGTGAAGGGATTCCCAGTGAGACAATGGCAGAGGAAAGGCTAAAACAGAGTCCAGGAAGAAAGTGTAAACTCTGACTGGCTCAGGAGGCACAAATTTTCCCCTCTAGGTGAAAGCATCAAACTTAGCACAGAACTGGGGCATTTGAAAAATCTCTGTTATCACTGTTCCTGTTCAGGATGCTGCATGAAACTTCGTGATAACTAGTCCAGCTGCACACATCATAAAATCCATGTTATAATTCTCAGTTGTTTACAACTGAACATAAATCAGAACCAGATCTGAAACACATCATAAAGCTTGAATTGGAGTTACAGTCTCAATACAAGAAATACTTGTTTCCTCTTGCCAAAATGGTGAAGCTAGAGTAGATCTATAACATCAAGCCAAATATGGACAAGAAGGAGCTCTATATACAAACACTTCTAGAAATAGAAGTATATTCATTTTCAAATAGAAATATCACTGAGCCGTACACACAGACATTGTATCTGTACAGGAAATAGGCATTTCCCATCTTCATAATTACACAGGACTATAGAAAGTAAATTTCTCACTTACCACATAGCAGTACTTGCAATAACAAAACAAATTTTATCTTCTGAGTCTCCTTATTTTGCTGGAATGGAGGTGGGGAAAAATCTAGCTCAGTTCATCAACATGTTTAAATAGCGTCTTTGAGAAAGGATTCAGAAGCAAATATGTACCGTTGCACTGGGCAGCTGCTCTCGCGGATTTCCAGTTAAACAAACACCTATTGCAAGGTATGTCTCGTGAAGAGGTTGTTTTCTCTAGGCTTTTTCTAGGGTCATGGTCATCACCTGGGAATTGTGGTTTTCAGATTTATAAAATTACTAGTTGATATTTGTGCACATTTACAAAACACTATAATGAACAATACTGGTGTATGAATATCCAGCACACATAAGCAGAACATTAATTTCCCGTGAGAATTGTTGTTTTCCAGATTTTACTTCAAACTCTACTTTACAGAGTCAAGCAGAGTAAGCAAAAAAATCTTATGCCATGTTGAACATTTTTAACATTTGAGGGGGAAAAAAAGAAATGGAAACTAAGGGTGACAAAATAAATATATAATATACCTCTGTTTTAGCAATACCTGTATATTTAATTTCTGATTACTTTCTACAGGCAAGAGCAGAGTAAAGAAGGATGAGTCTCTGCAGGAATGGTGCCTGCTCATTGCACTGCACTCACAATCTTCCCTGCCATGTTCATTCAATCTGTTGAGCCAGGAGAAAGCTTTTACTAATATGATCTGACTAAAAGAAACATTAATTCTGTACTGGAAGTCAAGAGCCACCTTTAGTAGTTTGGGGTTTTCATTTAAAAAAAAAACAAACTAATATACTAACTAACAGATTTTTCTCATTAAGTACCACTCTAACAAGCATGGTAAATACATTTGTTTTCAACTTCAGAAAGACAAAACTCTCCAATTTAGACATCTTTTCTGAGTGCTTCTACAACTGTACAGAATTACAAGGTCTCGGGTACTGCCAAGCCCCTCTACTCACTTCGAAGTTAGTGCTCAAAGTGGAGCGAAGTGTCTGGCTTCTTGTATCTGATTTTTAGCAGCTGTGTTTGAATTGAAAGTTTGATTGACAATTATCTCACTTTGACAGAAGCTTGATTACTTGGGCTATGAAAAGATTCTTTATGCTGTTTTGTGATAAACAGCTATTTTTCATCACAGGTTTTGCCATTAACTCTTACTAGTTCCTGAACAGCCACAGCTACTATTTTTTTAATTAAACCAAAAACATTGGTGCTTTTGCCTTAGTGTCTAATTATTTCTCGGATTTTCTTATTTCAATGAAGTTTTAGCACAGGTAAAATACAAAATCAAATTTTCTCCAAGAGTTCTAGTGAGAAAGGACTTTGATAAACTCTGTTAATTTAGGATTAAAGAGAGAACTAAAAGCCAGAAGTAAAGGCCCTTTGATAGCAGTAGGGGATGAGTAATGGAAAATGTTCTTGCTGTGGACTAATCAGAGTGTAATTGCTAAAGGAACCAATCTTTCATTAATTGCAAAGGCAGTAAACTCAATCAGTCACAGTGTCAAAATATTGCAGTTCAGTTGAAGAATTTTATTGAACTAATTGATTTAATTGTTTTAAGTAATGCCATTATAAGTCATTATTAAGAAACATTATTTTCACTATAATTTTCTGAAACATAAAAACTTTTTATGAGGCTAGTGATTTTCATTTCAAAAAAAAAATGAGACAATGGTTTTGATTTAAAAGAGCATCTTGACTAGGCTATGCTTCATTAGAAATTACCAGTACTTCATTTTGGATGTCATCATAGATAATGTGAACCACNTCTCAGTTTTTAAAATTAAATATTTGGCATAAGGAGTGCCAGAAGTTACCCCAATATGAACAGCCTGGCACTCACTGCAGTGGTGTTTGAGGGGAGAAACAATTAACTGTATTCAGGGTGTATACCCAGAACTTTCCACTGGAATCTTTATTCAAAAATAAAACTGCTCATATTTATGTTCTTCAGAAACAGTACATTTAAAAACATATTAGTAAAGAGCTGAATTCTGTTCTTCTTCACTCATCCTCCTAAACACATGATTTACTGGAGCACTGAAAAACCAAGCAAAGAAAATTTCTGTTCATAGTGAATTGATACTGAAAACATTTGATAAAAGAACTGATTTGTCCTTTTCCCTGCTGGGTTTAGATTTCAGTTAACAAAAAGCTGTGCAGGAGTAGCTGGTCATATATCAAAGAGTTTAGATCTAATAGGTCTTTGAACAGATAGTGTAAACATCTGGGAATAGAGGTTGAAAGCAGAGATGTTCTTTCATAACAAGAGATGCCTTTTTAATCCTGGTCAGTGCTGTAAAAATGCTGTCAATAAGCAGAAACTTGCTGTAGCTGGTGACTTTATTAAGCAGCAGATTTGGTGCCCATTATTCATTTTGGATGTCATCATAGATAATGTGAACCACTTTGTAAGTAAATGTTCTTTAGGTACATTTAGCCTAGCTTAAACAGGTCTGATGGCTTTTTCTGAGTCAGAAAGTTCGTTTCATCTAATCTGCCTAATCCAGATATAATGGACCAGGGATGTCTGCCTTGTGCTTTTGCACACCCTTCCTCCACTCCTGTTTAGCCATGAGAGGGGACACTGTTCAAGTGCTGTACTTTTCTTGCTAGTTCCAGCATTCATTTATACTGTAATAACCAGTCCTGGCTTACCTTCCAGTCCTCTGCCTGCTTATTGCCATTTGCATCTCTCTCTCCCATCTGCCAGAGGGTCATGCAGCCACACAGTGAGCGAGAACAGGACAACACTCTGGGTTAAAACTAACCTCTTTTTTTTTTTCCCCTCCCATATGTATTTATGACTATTTGCAGTTACTGGGGAAGCAAGGAGAGTGAAAACTGATTGGGTCAGTGAGAAGTTGGCACTGCCTCTTTTAGCATCAGCATTTGCTTATGTTGACTTAAGGGAGTTGTGGGACTACAGAATTAGCATCACTCCTATGAGGCTCAAACTCAGCTGGGATCTGTGGAGCAAGAAGCAGGAACCCAGATACATCAGCCACTGGTTCCCTTCCTCTCCCAGCAGCACTTGGGCTGAATGAAAAATTCATCTCAGATCCACCAGTTCTGCTGCAATACCTCTTAAATTCCAAGCCAGGGGGAGAGTGCTGTATGTAACCCTATACAAACTGCCAGTGCAGGATCCTGGCTGTATCTGTGTAATCTGGGTCTGTGACAGTGACAATAAATATTGACATCTTTGCAAAGCCAAGCAAACTGTTTGGGAGGTTTTCACGTAGCCATGAACCTTTCACATGTTTCTAGCAATATCCCTTGGTTATTGAGTCACAGACAAACCTGATGACGTAAGTTTTCTAGGGGAAGGTAATGCAACTTATTAGAGCCAACTGCAGAAATCAGGAGGAAACAATCATATTTCTAGATGTCCACAGGTAGAGCTTGTTAGTCTTTCCAAAGTGGTACAAAATCAAGGAGGTAGCAACAGTGACTGAGTTCTCATAAGATGACTTTCTTTGACTCTTTATGTGTTCAGAATGTCACTTGACAGACTTCCTTCCATCAAGTTGTGGAGTCAGTGTAGCTCAGGGGTCCAAAAGGCTTTGGTCAAAATGCCTTGAAAGCTTCTTGGTCAAAGTTATGTAGAAACTCACTGCAGCTGCAACATGAAAATAGGGTTCTCATTACTGTTGCTTTATCACTGTTATTTTTAGCTATCACAAATATATCTCCTGAAGCTTTTCCTCTCAATCAAACACTATTATACTAACAACCATACAGGCAGGTAGTACATGACTCTTTCTAATTCACATTTTTTTAGGAATGAATAGAGCTTAAAACTCAGGAAATCTTAGGACTGGAATTCATGAAGGCACTTCCCCATGAAAGGCCTCTCAGGATTAGGTATGGTAGTGAGAGGGGGAGGCCACTGCTGGGTCAGATACAGGCTACCACCACATGAAGCTGCTAAACTCGGTGGATCAATGGCTTGATCAGAGAGGGCAAAGCCTTGCAGAATTCTTGCAATTTGGTCAGTGCAAAAGTATGTTTTGCACAAGGTAGCAGGAGGGATATAAAAACATGACAGTGTAATAAACATGTTTCAGCTAGTATAATAAACAGAATTTTATTCTGGAGCCTTCAGAGCTGAGCCAGATTTCTCTTTCAAAAGAGGAAAAGTGCATAGCCAGGCATTGTCTCATATGACAAATGATAATAGTGAGCAATAACAATAACATGAATCATACTTATAAGTCATCTGGTGGTTTTAATTTTTTTTTTTACAAACTATAAAGCATTATAGAAAGTCACTACTATGGGGTACAGTATACTATCAAGAGAAGTACATGGAACTGATAGAGACAAAGTTTTTCTAGCTATGAAGTCAAAAACAAATTGTAGGAACAAGAATGTGTCACATAGAGTATGTTTTTAACCTTTTTTGCATCATCTTTTGTTTCATGTGGCTTTTTTACATTATTAAATAGCTGATAAATGGCAGACAGCTTTTCCTGAGGACTTCCCATTCTTCTCTGCTGCTTAGCCATGAATGTACTTACCCCCATGATGTCCAAGTGAAACAGGGATGTACTACATTCCCAGTTTTGCAGACTGAGGACTGTGGAGCAGAGACAGGATTAGATTCACCAAGGACATTGCAACACCTGATTCTGAGCTGTTGTGATTTTGTGTAAAAGGTATGTTTTGGACAGACATGCACCGGCACTGCCCATGCTCAAAGTCAGTCCAGCCCAAGGAACCCTTAGGAGTGCAACAGAGGAGAACTGAAGCTTTGTTAGGCTGTCACATCTCATACCAGTAGGTGAATTCTTGGTGTCTTTTGAACAGATTGGACAAACTGAACAGTGAAGAAACTTTGATTTTACAGAGCCTGAGATGCCCAGGTGCTGAGCTGTGTAGCCCTGCTCAGGTAGGAGCCATGCCAGACAAGACCCTCTCTCCCCAGGGAAAATGTCAGTGCACACATTGCCACTAGCACATTGGTGTGTGAGCACTTACTACCACTCTGGTGGCTAAGCTCTCCACAAATGTTGCCTTAGAGGTGTGTTCAATAAGGAGGAAAAGTCTGCAGGAGAACCAGGAATGAAGGTTTTTTGCCCTGGACTGACTGCCGGACCCCTGGGGAGTACTCTGGGAGTTCAGCATAACCCTCTCACTGCCAGAAGAGTGTAATGGACTCAGAATCTGCTGGGCCAGAAATGTATTGGTAATAAATGGGAAATTGTAAGGTGATAACACCCATATGTCTCCAAAGGTGTGTTTTTACCCTTGTGTGAAGATAAACCTTTTTAAGAATGATACCTCGTTGTGACTGCTTCTAAAGAGCTGACTGCTTTCAGGGTCTGAGAAACGTTGTTAAGTGGTGTAAAGAATTATATACTGTTCAGACAGCACAAATAGCAATACTGATGTCCCACAAAGTCTGCTAGTGAAAGGGGAATTTGATTGTTTTCTCAGGCTGGTTTTAATCGCATCTAGTTTACATGAACATCTTGTTACTTTTACAAACAGAATTACAGTCATGGACCCCTAAATATTACTTGTGCCTCTCTGCTTCCAAGGAGAACCTGTCTCTCTCTTCTCATATTCCCATGAGGTTGCTGTAGACAGCAGTAATATCCCTACTTATCCTTGTTTTCTGCAGGCTAACTCCTTCAACCTTTCCTTATATGCCTTGCACTCTGCCACCATCTTGTACTCCTTCCTAGGGAAGCAAAACTTAAAATTGCCTGATGGAGGGGAATAATCTCTTCCATGCCTTTGATCTTCTGGCTGCACTCCAGCTAATACAACCCAGATGAGAACTCTTCCAGGCCTTCACTCTCTGACCCTGGGGTCTGGAGTCATGGAGTCCTTCCATCCCAGCACACCATGGTGGGACATAAAGAGGCATTAGAGAACGGTACACTACCAAAAAAATATAGGCTCCTCTGGCTCACTAAACATGAACAAAAATGAATGTATGTGTTCCATGTGTTCCTTATTAAATAATCAACAGTGAGCTCTTCCCAGTCTATGCGACTGGAAGTGTGTTTACCTCCCAGTAGACATCTGCAGAAACAAGCTATAGTGGACACATGTCTGGTCATGCAATGGGCCCCAGGGAAGAGGGATCCATAAGCAGGCTAGCCTAGCATGTAATCCTGCTGGAAACCTTTCCTTACTCACAGCTGAAGGGCAGAGGTGACAGCCTCTGAGAGGTGGCAGTAGAGATGGAAACCACCCAGATGAAATGTTCTGGCAGGTTGTATCTGAGTCATCGGCAGGTTCTGATGAATTGTTCAGGATGTAGCAAGTCATTGCAGCTGCTGCAAAAATTAGCCTTCTAAAATGAGGATGGACATCAAAATATCAAACTAAGTTTAACTCCTTTTCTTTCTGGACCTGCATGTTTTCCAGATCTTAAAAGAAACAGAGGTTGCAAAGCCATGCCCTAATATGATGCTCCTAGAGGGCCTGAGTCTCAGCAACTCTGACTGCCCAAGTCACAGGTGTCAAACCAGTAGTACATTTGAGAGCTTGAATCGCTTGCTCACATTTGGGTAGAACATGGCAGCAGCTGTGAGAAACCCCAGGCACTCAGCAGTCAGCTGAAAATGCAGTTCTCTACTCTTAGCAAAAGGCAGAGTGAAAAGAGATGGGATAAATTGCAGTAAGACTTCTCATATATATCAGTACAGAAAGGGATAGAATAGCTCAATAGTACTCAGCTATTATATTTAAAAACACATAAAACCATAGTGTTATACTCCATAATATCCAGCAGCATAAATGCAGTCCTTAGTGAATTCATCATTCCTTTGCCATGTTGCTTTGTTTGCTCAGCTTCATTCCATGTAGAGCATGGACAATGCGGTCTTTCTAGCACATGTGGACACTTCCAGAGCAAACAGTAGACACAGGCTTGTGGTGAAAAGCTTCAGGTAGCCCCTGCCTTTCCTCAGGCAATGCTTGAAGCCAGGAATAACTGCCCGGACAGTGCAAGATGTTCCCAAATGTATTCTGAAAATAATGGAGGGGGGAAATAGAACCACTGAAGTAGGGTTTTTTTAGGTGAAGATGTGGAACAACAGAAGGTGTGGGGTAAAAATCTAGAGGATGTTTTTCTCTGTTCCTGACATCATTCAAATAGAAAAAAAGACAGAAATTTGTGTGGCAAGTTCTTCTTTGAAATAGTATGAGTAATACCTTACACCCTTCTATCGTGTCCCACTGCGGGGAACTGTGAGGAGTTCTTTTAAAAATGGATGGTCGGGAACGAAATGAAGCCAAACGGGTCAAAGCAAACGTTGTATCTGAGAACCATTTATTGATAACGAAAAACAAAATAAAAAGGAGTGACCCTGCTAAAGAGGGCTACAAGAGGCAGAAAGGAAGACAGGAAAATGTAAAAGCACTGGAGGAGAGAGGAGAGCGGACAGAGGAGACAGAGACAAAAAGAGGGCGTCGCCCCCAGCGAGTCAGGGCAGTGCTGCCGGCGTGCAGGCGCGCTGCGGTGCGCCGGTGCCCGCCTGGGNGGACGCGAGGCGGAATGGCAGGGCGGCGGCCAGGGGCACAGGAAGGCAGGACA
>WEIT01033587.1:448-16601 GCA_013389985.1 Dryoscopus gambensis
AGTCCCAGGAGAAATGGGGATAAATCTCAAATAACCAGTCCACGTAGTGTTTCAAACCTTCCTGAGTAAAATCAAAGTTTTCCTGCACCAGGGTTTTTTCTATTTCAGAATAGACTTCCCTGTGCTTTTCTGCCCGTCTCTCACAGATACTATATCCATCTTCCCAGAGGGAACAGCAAAACAAAGGTGAGAAGAGAGAGATCTAAAGGATTTTACTCACTAAAGTCCTGGAATCGTCAGCTGGGGATCTTGATTCCTTCTTCTACTCAGGGTCACTGTCTCCAGGGATATCCATTATCCTATCCGAGTCACGGCACCATTTTGTTGCAGTGGGGTTCTGCAACCTTCCTGGGGACAGCTTCGCCCATAGAAGAAATCAGGAAAGGCCCATTTTTGTAGATATTTCAGCAGATCTTTATTTTCCACCTACATCACTGAAGCCAGCACACAGACTACCCAAGTCACGAGACTCACCAGAATTCCCTGGGCCGGGGAACACAAAATCACCAATCAGAACAGAGCTCTGGGGTACATGTGACCAGGGGCAGATACAGGGGCAGGGGAGATCCTGTGCCTAGATCATTCCCCAGGGGAACGGCGGTGAGACCCCAACACCCCTGGGACTGGGAGAGTATTTTAGCTGCGACTTGGACAACGTTACAGGTGTTGTCCCAGCAGGGATGCCCAGGAAATCATGAGATACCCCAGCAGACATCTCACCCAGAGCAGCAGAAGAGGTGCTCTGGCCACCATGGATGAAGGTCTACATGCTGTCTTGAAAGAAGACCTCCCAAACAGCTGCCCTGGCCCAGGGAACAGGTCAGCAGGTCTTCCCCACTCCTCAGCCACTCTGAGCCAAAGTGCTCTCCAACATGGGGCGCACTCCCCAGCTGCCCCCTGGCTGGTCCACAGCACCAAGCAAGGGAGAGCAAGAGGAGCTTGACTCTGCCACTGGAAAGGGAGATTTCTGGGCTCTGATCTCAGGGCTGCCAGGGGAGTGCAGAAACCCAGGATTCTTCCATCACCTGAGAAGGGCCCCGGTCACAGGGGACAGAAGAAGGTGCTTTGTTGTTTTTAAACCCACTTCAGACTCCTGAAAGGATCACCATTCAGTGATACCCACTGAGTAGTGGAGAGGGGAGAGCTGAGCCTCACCCCAGTCTTGTCTTGACCCCCATAATTGAGAAAAACGCCAGGGAAGATGCAGATGGTTCTACCTCCACCTCCTGGGCAACTGCCTAAATCATTCAACTATTACACAAGTTGTTGCTGTCTTTGGCAGCATCTCCAATATTCTCAGTAGCCCTCTCGGACTTCATTGCCACATTTGTGTGTGCAATGTCACCTCAAGCAACAGCCAAATTTTGTGCACAAAAGGCAAGCTCCTAGATCCCTCAGCCTTTCTGTTCCACAGCCATGTTCCCACTCCTTAGACACTGCTTCTTGGCCTCCCTCAGGTGATCAGCAAAGGGAGATGAGGGGGAAATATAACCCACAAAACAATTAAATAACTGTCATGAGTTCAAAGAGAGGAAAGAATATATATGTATATATCTCGGGAAAGTGAATTTGCACGTAGGGATATGTGACTGATAGATTCTCAGAGGGTTTTTTTCCAAGTGTGTTCGTTGTGTGGCTAGGGGTTTAAAGGGAGTAGTTTGTTATTTTAACTTAGAAAAGCATAATGGAGGGAGCAGCAGCCCAGCAGCACTACTGGAATTATTTCACATCAATCCTAAATTCTCAGTCCCTGTAACCCTGTGAATCCCCACCAAAGACTCCAAAACCAGTAAGCAAGTAATAGAAACACACTTTTAAATATTTTTTCCCCCTAGCATGGTTTCCTACTCCTCTCCCGATGGCAGGCTGCATGGGACACATTAACTGGGTGGGCTGCTGCCACAGTGGAGTCTAGTTAGCTTGGGGTAAAAGGGATTTATTTTGCATGTTTTTATGCAAATTATTTACCTCTAGGGAAGAAGCTTTCTTCAGGGGTCTTTTAATGAAAACATACATGAAAGAATCAGAGCAGCTTCTTTTTAGGCTGAACAAAGGTAGCAGACAGTTTAATTAGATTCTTCACAGCAGAAGGAGAGAAAAAAATTGCAAGTGGCTTGAAAAGTGCTTATTCAGAGCACTTCTTCTCTCTCCTGCCTTAAAAGAATAGACAAGTCTATAGTTTCAGGGAAAAAGAAGAAAATCTGAAAAACTAAGTACAGGGACTTGGTAATAAAAGTCCTGAGTGTCTTGGCAAAATTAATCAAGCAGGGTTTTTCTCCTACTTTACTTAGTTTGGGAGCTAGTAAGAGGCTTGGCTTAATACTGTGCTAATAATGCACCTAGAGACCTGTGTGCATGGGAAAGAGCAGGGTTTTCCTACTATAGCAATGGGAAACTTGGAAAGGTAGATTAGAGATGAGAAGATAAGGGGTTTCTCTCCTGAACGTTGCACAGGTATAAGATGCTGTATAAGGTTCAGTGATTTCAGAAACAAAGGTGGAAAGCAGAAAAGTAGGTACTGATGTACAGTATTTTTGCTGTGGGAGCATTTCAGACCCATGGTCAAGCACAGAACCACAGGTGAATTTGATGTGAAGATGGATTGGAAATCTACTCTCAGGCACGGTTTTAGGCTAAGCAGACTCTAAAGTACACTTCTCTCTAAGGTGTGTTGTCCACACAACAATGCATTTTTTAACCACTTTACATTAGTGTTATTCTCACATGCTCACGTGCCCTCAGTTCCAATGGGAAGAGAGCTCAGTTTGCTGACAAAGAGCTCCGGAGGATGTGGAGCCGGGCTGAGTGGAAGGGTGGCTTTCCCTGCCTTTGCTGCCACCTAGCACAACGGGCCGTGCACGTCATGGGCTTCGCAGGCTGCTCTTCAGCACGAGGCTTCATCCGAGACGGAAGGATTTCTCACTCGCAAGAGGCTACACAGAAAAACTGGTGCTCACACTTCCCATGTCTTTCAGCAACCAGGCCGTTTATTTTACATCAGGTTCTTGTTAAGTTCTGTGAGCACAAGCTTTGCTGTCATGATCGCACCCAAGGTATACCTGCTGCTTCCTGCTGCTGTGTGACTGACACGTGTGCTCACAGGAATTACTTTGTTAACCAAGCTGTCCATTTTATGGAAGGCAAGATCACTGATAATGCCTCAAAACATGGAAGGATAAGCTTAAGTACACTACCATTATAAATAATCGGAATTGAGCTCCTGGATTATTACGAATATTGTGGTCTGCTGCAGTTCATCACCAAACTATCTCACAGTTTTAAGCATGTTAGTCTTGTACTAATTTTAAATTTCCTGTGTCTGTAAAGACAGTAAGAAGTCCAAATATGGAATTTCATCAGTTCGTTAAACTCCACAGGTCCTTCCAATATGGACCTAACTCCATTTTTAACATTCATGACTAGTGAGGCTCTAGCTGCTGCTTGTAGTTCCTCTATATCTTCACCAGCATTGACCCGACTTTATTCCTCTCTTAGCTTTGTGCACTCTTCTACCAGGCCAGTGGATCCATCACTGCAGTGAAATGAGTGTAGTTTCTCTTCCCTAGGTATAGTTTCTCACTCTTACAGTGAGACAAGAGGCACCATGA
Organism: Dryoscopus gambensis; assembly: GCA_013389985.1. Taxonomy (NCBI): domain Eukaryota; kingdom Metazoa; phylum Chordata; class Aves; order Passeriformes; family Malaconotidae; genus Dryoscopus; species Dryoscopus gambensis. The sequence goes on from WEIT01033587.1 coordinate 4,057, forward strand.
CCAGCCTCAGCTTAGCCACCCCCTGCAAACCAGCTATTTCACAACTTGTAGTTAAATGAAAGTAAGAGGGAACATCTGGAGTCTCCTCCATACTGAATGAGCAGTGTTACACAACTCAGCCTTTCTATATTTCACATTTATCCCTACTAATCTTTTTTTCTTGTCTGATGATTTTGTAACTCTTCCAAGATTCTCCCTTTAAGGCATTTTCCTTTTGTATGCATTTCTTCATTTATTTTAAATGCCTATTTGTCTCTGATATTTGTTTTTGTGTTTTCCTTTGGGGATTTGTTTTGCTTTGGGCTCTGCTTGCCATCTGTTTTGCTTGAGACTACATTTCAAGTGCTGTCACCTCTTCGTGCTGACTTTGATTCCAGCTGACTGTGTCAGTGCAGCAGTTGTGAGGAGCTGTGTGATTACGTTACAGGTAACATTTTGTGACGCTTTGTCAGAGGTCTGATGTCCTGAGGAATGTTCTAACAATGTCCTGAGAAAAGCAGGAAAATTAACCCCTCTTTCAACTTCCCTGCCTGTCAGTGTTTTGTTAGGTACCCTCTGCCATTTTCTGCCAATAGTTTCTCCCCAGGATCTGTTGTGTTGACTAGGAATTTCTGTGATTTTATATGTGACTTCACCTAGCCCATATTTTAAAATCTAGGAAGACTCAACCCAAAATAAGGACAACCTTCCTTAGCTGTTCCATAATATCCTAGAGCAATCACCATTTCTCAAGAACATAAATAACTGCCATGTGCTTATATTCTGCTTTAGCATAAATCATACAGCATGTCTTAATGACCTCCTTTAATGACATCTTCAAATATCTTACCCATGTGAGCATCTTACACAGTGCAGTGTGCACTGTATTTGTGGGAAAAATGAGGTTAAGGCTTCAGTTCCATTATTTGGTTTAAAGGCAGAAATGGGCCACTTTGCCTCCTGTGAGAGGTGCTGGTGCTCACACAGGGGTTGTAGCTCTCCTCTCTCAGTCCCAGCTGCTGGCAGACAGGACATTACTGGCTATGAAGAATAATTATGCCTCATGGTTATAACTTTCTTTAAAGCGGCACCAACTCCTATATGTGACTTACAACTAACAATGAATCAGTTTTAGCCTTTAGATGGGCTTTGGGTTATATATCTGACCCATCTCATATTGAAGGTTATAATTATCCAGCTTCGTTCTATTTATGTAGTTACCAGTTTTTTATATTTGATCCCACCACCTGATCCCAAACTGTTACTCTGTGCTGATAAGACACGAGATTTCAGTGGGAAGCACCCTAATGGGACAGGATTTCATTAGAGTGATCTAGCACATAAAATTATTTTACCTTGCCTGTAGAGCACCTCTGTGAGGCTTTGTTGCAGAAAGAATTTCTGGGTGAACCTTCTGTCTTTGATATCCTTGTAGTGATCGCTAGAATCAGACATCTTCAGAAAATATGCAATTAAATGAGAAACATTCTCAGAAATTGGGGGATCCAAAGAAAGTGGTCCTTGGTATTCATTCTCAGTGCTCAGCTGACTGTCCGACACATCATGATGGTGAGACTTTAAGATGTGGGCTGGGGAGCAGGGAATGGAAAGGATCATTTCTTCTCCTGACCGAACCTGTCACCCAGCCCCTACAGGAGGTCACCTCCGGCTCCTGCCCATTTTAAAGGCTCTTGTGCCTCCCGCTCAGCACAGGAGCATTGCTGCTTTGTCTGGATTCATCTCACCTACCATGCAGCCCTGTGGAATTGCACAGGGGTAAGCTGGACCTAGGACTCCTCACCAGTGCATGGTTTGGGTGGTGACATGGCTAATGATCTGATCCAGCACGGCACATCTCCTCCCTCAGCACTGACTGAGAGCCACTGCACTGTGTTTCCTACCAGGTATGCCATGGTAGCGCATGCAAGTAGGACGTGAGAAACCTCAGTTTTAAACTTAACTTTTTCAACATTGTTTTGAATACAGATCTCCTAAAACCTTTTCTTTAATTAACTTTTCTTGCATAGATAATTCATTTTTACCAGAAGCCTATGCTACAGGATGCTTCTGACTGTGCACAGAGATAATATACTCTCTTTTTACTTCTGCCTGAAGCAGAATTAAAATAGGAAGTGAAGTTTTGGTTGCACTTTTATCCTTTGGAGTAGTTTTTCTTGTGTGCACACGTGCAACCTCTTTTGAGATTATAGCTCTTGTATTTCCTAAAGGAAGACTCAGAGAAAACAGGGCAGCCTTAGAGAAAAATAAAAAATCTTGGAAGAACATAAAAGTCTTGTGCTCATTACAGTTTGCCTTGAAGACTTTATCTGACATTTCTCTGAAACCTCAGTTATCAGAAGCAGTCATTTGCTCTGCATTATCTGGTACCTCGATTCAAAAGACGTACTAAAGTGGTGCCATTCAAATTCAGACAGGAAGACAGGTCCCAAGGGAGATGCTCTCCTTCTTGTGAAGGCAGCTGGTTAGGGGGAAGAAAGCAGAAAATCTTCTAGGCTCAGGATGTCTCTGATATTTATCTTTAACTGCCTGGAACAAATATACAAAGACTCTGTGTCTGGGTGTCAAGGCATGAGTGCACAGATCAAACTGTGCAGCAGGAGTGAGCAGAGCCAGCAAGGACATACAGCCGGTCAGACGTGGTAGGGAGGGTGAGTAATGGAGCTGGGCACCGTGTCCTGCTGCCTTGCCAGAGATGAGCTTTGATCTGTGGCAGGGCAGTGCTCCTTGTTCTGGCACTTTCCAGGTCCCACATGTCTGGTTTTTGAGCAGAGGCTGCGAAGAGAACTTTCTCATACTGGCTGTTTCAGTCCACATCAGGCTGCAAGAACAACCGGCTGCCTGTGTGCCAGCTCGCATTGCTGCCGGCTCGGACGGTGCCCGGCGCCGGTCTGAGCTCTTCCTGTGAGCTGTCAGGACGCGGATGCAGCATCTGGTGTGAGTGCTCAGAGGTGCTCAGCCAGTGATCAAAGGAATCATCTCTGCTTCAGCAATGTGGGTTTCCACTTGTGCCAAGGCAGCAATGCTTTTAAATTCCCTGTGCCCTTATTGTTCCTGACATCGGAAACACCAGCTGCAAACTTACTTACAGCCAATATGCTCGAGAGGAAAAAATGAAAAAGCAGAGGCCAAAGTGTTAGCAAACCTTTTCACACTGCAAGTTTCCCCATTCAAAGATCCTTCCTTCCCTTGCCCTCAGATGCCAGCGAAGGGGATGCAATGTTTGGGGTTTTCCAAGATATGTGTTATGGCATTTGTAAGTGTGAACCGAGTAGACTTAACTCCGTGAGGTGGGCAGGCAGGGAGTTCTGCTTTCAGGCTGGCCAGGCTAAACATCTTAAGGAACTGGGCACATAAATAAAATTTTCCTTTCCTCTTTCAAAGGGGAATAACTGCACTAAGACTTGTTGAGCCATCACAGAATATCCTGAGTTGGAAGGAACCCACATGATCATCATCTCCAACTCCCTGCTCCACACAGCACCGTCCCCAAGAGTCACATCTTGTGCCTGAGAGCATTGTCCAAACACTTCTTGAACTCTGTCAGGCTGGTGCTGTGGCCACTTCCTGGGGAACCTGTTCCAGTGCTCAACCACCCTCCAGGTGAAGAACTTTTTTCTAATAACTAACGTAAACTTCCCATGACACAACTTCAGGCCATTCCCTGTCACTGGTCACCAGAAAGAAGAGATTGATCCCTGGCCCTCTGCTTCCCCTCATGAGGAAGCTGTAGACTGCAATGAGGTCTCCCCTCAGTCTCCTCTTTTCTAGGCTGAACAAACCAAGTGACCTCAGCTATTTCTCATACATTTTGCATTTTGACAGCTTTTCTAACTTAAGACAATCTGCCTTGCTAAGTAACGCCACTGTGCTAGTGGCAGCTAAAGTTGGTGATTTTATATTAGGATGGTTGTAATGGGGCAGCACTGCTCACTAAACAAAAATGTATGTAATGAAAAAGGGGGGGAAAACAGCCCAGAAACCTGTACAGGATCAAATATTTCAATTCCAGATGCACTGTTGTTACACAAATGGATTCTTGGGAGAAATAAACCTTCAACTTTTCTGCTAAAATGTAAAGTAAACCCAGCACACACACACACAGCAGTATGGGATGCCAGGAAGGGAAATTTGGGTCATGGGCATATGAATTACTTGGAGTCAGTGATGTTTTCTTCATTTGACTTCCTAATTTACTTCATGCAGCTGCCAACACTTGCTGCACCTCTTAAAATTGACTTCACCCCACCCCAGCAGTGGCACATTTATATTGGGCTGAATCACCACCACCTTCTCCAACACATCCTGCCTGTTCTCAGCCAAACACCTTTTCCTCTCTCCAGTTGCAAAATAGCTGCTCCCAGCAGTTGAGTATTAAATCTGATTAAATTCGATGGAAGCAGGCCCTCATTCTGTCCCAAAAGAGCTGATACTACAGACTCACGTGTTTTCCTTTGACTGCCTGTCTCCGCTGCTGTCTCTTGCCTGGCACGCTGCCTGGAAAGGAGGAGAGACTGTTGAAACAGGACAGCTTGCCAAAGAAATCAAGCTTCTTCGGAAGAAAGCCCCAGTATGAAAATTTCAGCCTTTTTTGGGACGTCCTCTTTCTACAGGTGAAATACACTTTTACATTTGAAAATATCAGGTTCCCTCACTGTGAAACCTGTTAGTCATTTGTGTTTTTTTCTTTGGAGTGCAGGAATATCCTGATATCTATATTATACATATATATCTTGATATATATATAATATAAAAAATATTTGTTGAGGTGGAAACATTATTCAGGAATCTGAGTGTTTCTGGCTTTATTTACCCCAGTGTGAGCATGCTGCTAACACAGATGCTGTCTCCTACTTTTGACATTGGAAATGGGGCCCAAATCCTCAGAGATGGGCAAATTCATAATTGATGAAAACTTCCTATAGACCTAGTTCCAAGAATTGCAGAAATCTGCATTAAAATTAGTAGCTTGGGCTACAGAAATAATGATTTGCTTGCTATCTATTTTTGCTGCATGGTTTGAAGGGACAATCTGTTAGAAATCAGCACATCTACAGAAACTGCCTGGTTCACCAGCTAATAAAAATGATTAAGTGTAATAAAGACAAAGCAAGCATGAGTGATATCATCTTGACATTTGTAAAGCCCAGGTGGATTGAATAATAATGGTCTGCTACTCACCTTGCAACAGCAGCTGAAGTAGGTTCCATGCTCCTGTTCATACCAAAGGAACAGGGCATCACAAAAACACGCATGTACACTTACCTGTGCTGTTGTGCAAAGTCAGACAGTGCCGGGTCCTGTAGCCATTAATGTAAGATATTATGAGTTAAGAAACTAAAGATGGATTGATGCATTCCAACAGCTGAGATTTTCTGGCTGCCTTTTTAGGTCAGCTCTCTACTCTCATCCTTTCTTGAAGTGTGTTTTTGGGCCCTGGTGGGTGTTTAGCTGCCCACATACCAGGCTCTTCTGACTCACCTTGCTGCAGACAGCAACAAAAGCCATCCTCCAAATTTAAATGCTTGGCAAACTGTACATTCACTGGCTCACAAGGAGAGCTTTGCAAATGAAGCACTGGGCGTGAAGTAACCAAAGCAACTTAAAAGTGGTTTCAGCACAACTTCAGACCCTTTGCTGCACCAGAAGGGTGGAATAAATCACACAGTGTAAGTGTCTATTGGTTCACTTATTACAGCTGCTATGCAGAAAGCTTATTGCCTCCCAAAAATAGTATTTGTGCTTACTGTAGGATGATAGAAAAATACCAGAAGATCTTTATACAAAACTTCCTTTCTTGTAAGAAGAGCAGCCTTTTCTTATCAAGTTTGCTCTTTCTGTGGATGTTAAGGAGGTGGTGGGATGTGCACAAAGACCTGAACTTAACCATGTTAGCTCCTTGGCTGTAACTTCCTGTGTCTGACTCGCCATGCCTGAGCCAGCCCTGGGCTGAACAAGATATTCCAGGACACATGAGGCACTGGAAACAGGGTGGCTGGCAGCAGCCAGGCTGCTGCCTCTTCCTCTGACGGCTCTGCAAAGGCAGCCCAGTGCAGCACCACACCACGCACTGCCCCAGGTCAGGGGAAATACAGGCACTCCGGCTTGCTTCAACCCCCTCCAAAGACAAAGCTTTACTGGGATTTAAGCCTTGTCCTAAAGACCTTGGGTGTCATCACAGGGGATGGCTGCAAGAAAGATTTTGGACCAAGACAAGTGGCAGAGAGAGGAATTGGGTAGCAAGCATGACTACTAGCTTGCTTTTGAGAGGAAACAACAAACAGGCAGGTGCAAATACCTGATGAGGAAGTCTTACACAGCATTGACTCCTAGATATCTTCCACTACATACTATTGAGTTACACCTTGCTCCAAACAGGCCCTGAGGGCTGCTGAGGTCTTCTCCTGACCCTGCTCCTCCAGGACAAGTGCCCCAAATGGCAACTTAACTGCTTAACTCACATGGCAACTTTGGTCCTAGAAATGCCATCAAAGCTGCTATGCATCTGTGCTGGTGTCAGGTTTTGCAAGGAGAAAAAGGAGGCAGGAAGTTTTGTTTCCACAAATGTGACTCAGGATTGCCCAGAATTAGGATTCCAAAACTAGTTTCAGATTTGGGTGTGCTTGCTTCAGCTGTGAGACTCGGTTTATATTTTCATTAATGCCTTCAGAGACCGAGCTAAGCTGCAGTCAGCCTTTTCCCTCAAGCTTGTTCTTAACAATGCCGGATCAAATACCAAAATTTCTATCTGGAAAGTGGAAATCTATGGTAAAAAACATTAACCAAGCAAGCCTCCAAATGCTGTGCCCATCATTAAAGAAAATTAATCCACTGCACAATGAGTAAAAGAAAATTAATTAATTTCTAAAGGGACAGGATGCTTCAGAGGTTTTGGTGGATCTGTCAGGAGAGTGTTTTTCATATGGTAGGGAGAAATCTGAGCATAAAGAAGTGTCTGGAGAGCTGGCAACTCCATTACAGAAACAAGAGCTCAGAAATGTTTCTATGTACCTATAGCAGATTTCAAATAGATCAGGGAGGTTTAGGTTGGACCACAGGAAGAATTTCTTCACAGAAAGGGTGATTAGACATTGGAACAGGCTGCCCAGGGAGGTGGTGGAGCCACTGTCCATGGAGGTGTTTAAGGAAAGACTGGACATGGCACTCAGTGCCTTGGTCTAGTTGAACATGGTGGTGTTGGGTCATAGGTTGGACTCAAAGGTCTGTTCCAACCTAATTGATACTGTGATTCTGTAAAAGAGAACTAACAAATGTTCATTGGGGGTCTCAATTTCTTTACCCATTTCCATTTTCTGTTTCTCCATCTCAGTTAAGAGTACTTAAGAAGTAACTGAAAGAAAAATACGTTGCTCTGAGGAAAGTGTAGATCTGAGAAAACACTACTGAGAGAAACAGAAAAGCAAACCCATCTGGAATATATGAAGATTATCTCCATCTGCATCCCAATTCATCTACCACAAATTCTGTGGTAGATGAAGATAAAGACACAAAATCGTAAATTCCTACCCTCCCTGATGTTTGGCACATTCTATTTCTCACTAAAAGGAATTAGGTAAAAACAGTTCTATTTCTTGTCTTCCATTTTTTTAAATTTTCAAGATCTTCTCTGAATAATACATGTTTTGTTATAACTTTAGCGTCTGATGTTCCCAGAGCATGGCATGGTTTTAGCTGGAGAACAAGAGCCAAAGGCGATGTGATGAGTTGCGCTGCAGTCGCTCGTTACAGTAACTGGTACGGACAGCAAGGAGTGGTGGCCTTTCTCTTGTGACAGCTGCGACACAAGGCCCAGTGGAACAGGAACTGCTCTACAACAGCTGACTCAGCTCCATGGTGGGGAAAAAATACTGGGTCTGCTTTATCTGTGCCGCCTGATATTAATTTCAAAAGGCATCTCACCTTGTAAAGTTTCACAGACAAGAAAAAGCGAGAAGTATTAGCAAACACTTCAGGTTTTAAGAAAATGCTCCCTACAATTCAAAATTTTGTTACATCTTTCTGACCAATTTTCTGACGTAAAGAGGTAATTCCAACCATTTTTAATGTTTCAGGAAGCAACATATGGTATGCATGCAACGTATGCTGTCACAAAATTCAAGATTGCAAGTGGCAAATCTGCAACCATCTGTGCAACACAAAACTACATTAAAAAAAGCAGACAAGCAAATACTGCACAAAACCCACGATGAGAAAAGTATTGTGGAATCATAGAATGGTTTGGGTTGGAAGAGGACCTTAAAGACCATCTAGTTCCAATCCCCCAGTCATGAACAGGGACACCTTCCACTAGACCAGGTTGCTCAAAGCCCCACCCAAACTGGGCTTGAACACCTCCAGGGATGAGGCATCCACAACTTTTTTGGGCAACCTGTTTCAGTACCTCACCACTGTCAAAGTAAAGAATTTCTTCCTAATAACTAATCTAAACCCACTTGCTTTGGTTTAAAACCATTTCCCCTTGTCCTGTCACTACATGGCCTTGTCAAAAGTCCCTCTCCATCTTTCTTGTACCCCCGTTCAGGTACTGGAAGGTGCTCCAATGCCCCTCTGGAGCCTTCTCTTCTCCAGGCAGAACAACCCCAACTCTCCCAGCCTGCCTTCATACGAGAGGCATCTCAGCCCTCTAATCATCTTCATAATTTTGAGATTATAATTTCTTTTGACTAGTCCTGAGTTAAAAAAAAAAAAGTGAAGAGAATAGAAAAGCGTCATCACACTGCGTCTTGAAGTTTTAGCAGACACGTTTTGGAGAATTATGTTACTTAACACATATTTTCAGTACTACAATGTTCATGTGGCAATTCCACGCACCTCCACATTTACTTTTTGGTACCGTAATTTTTTGATGCAAAAAGAACACCGAAAAAAGCATCCTAGTGTCTATGATGGGCTTAGTAGGGATTAAGCACTCTAGAGCTAACACATTGTCATAATAGCTGTATCTTCTCCACAGAATAATAGGATGAAGCAACATAATGCTACACTTGTACAGCAAACCCCATACCGGATGAGCCACGCAGTTGTGTTGACAGTGCTGATTAACTGCTCTACCTTGCATTTGCAGAGATTAATTTCATGTGAAAGCATCCTAATAATAGATGTTCAGACTGAGCTCTGCTATTACACAACAGGACAGTAAATTGGCCAGTAGGAGATTTGGGTCTTGCTGAGAGATAATGATGAATACCTGTCAGTATAGCAGTTGGTCTACTTCCAAACAACCTAAAAATACATATCCTGCTTATGCTGCTCACATGGGGAAACATGGAATGTCTTCAGCGCATCTAAAGGCTAACTAGACAATCAGTGGTCTAGTCTAACCCTGCTAAAAATCCCTTCGAATACTTCTGCTTGATGCACAGTAAACCAAATCAGCTAAAGACACCTGGTCTGTAACCGTACTTGTCTCTATCCATGTCTGCCTTTTTCAATAGAACAAAGTAGGCAATCATTCACACCCCGAATACGTACAAATAAACCTTACTAGTCAGTATTTATGGCCTATTTTCCGTTGCAGACTTTTAACTTAACTGGTACTGCAGTGCTTGTAAAGGCCTTCTGCAGCCCTGACTGCAACTATTAAAACTCAGACCTTATTGTTATGTCATTTTTGTCCTTTATTCCACTGTTGTGTGAATTTTTTTTCCTTTCTTTCATTCCTTCTGGGGTTTTGTTCCTTCCATCCCTATCCAAACACTGCAAGACAGGAAGGGCTTCTCAGGGGTAGGACATGCTGCTCAAAACCACTCAAGGTTCAGCAGGACAGGCCATGTATCATTCCATTTAGTTCAAACACAACACAAAACTTCAGAAATCTGTTCCAGTTGTCAATTTTATTCGAAAGGTGTCTTCTATACATTTTTAATATATAGAAATAAATATGAAAGGCCTATACAAATGTCAACAATTAAGAGAGTACCAATACTGCCCTTCATTTTTTATACTCATCTTTCAATACTTAAAGGAACAAAACTGCAGCAAACAGCCCAATACTTAATAAAATAAATTTTACAAAATCTCTGATAACAATGTCCATTCATGTCTAACGGAACCTTTTAGATTGAGTCCTCTTTTACATATATGCAACCTCAACAAGAAAAATGTTCAGCTGCCTTTGAGATGTTCACAACATAGACTGATGTACATTTTCCTCAAGACAGACAGTAAAAAAAAGTCATACTTAAGATATACTTCAATGCAGGAATTCAGCATTGTCACTTTTAATGACATGCTGTGTTAACATAGTATTTTTGAAACACATTTCAATAAATTAAAAAGAACACAATCTTGCCTTCAAGTAAAACCCAAGTAATTTAAAAAACTTTAGAATGGGCATTTGCTTTTATATAACATGATTCTTCCAAAAGCTTTAAAAAATTTAACACTACATAAAATGTTTTTGGTATAAAATAATATCATAAAGTAAGTAAGCCTTTTGCTTCTTGTAAACCACAACTGAAGACAATTTCCCATAAAGTGATACTTTTCTAACATAGGGCATCATCCACATGCACTTACGCAATGTCACCAATTTACACATTTAAAAGGGCATAAAGCAAAGCATGTGCTTAAATGGTGAGAAGAACGAATAGTATATCGAATACAACTGCTCCTTCAAAAGTTGGTTATTTGTTGGGGGTTTTTTTGGGGGGTGTATTTTTTTTCAAGAAAATGTCAATATTGAAAGGTGACCATATCATATAGCAAAAACCTCTTTTGTCTTTTCTGAAGGAATTTGTCCTCATCTCAAAACTAAAAAGTACCCAGATGTTAATTTAAGAACTGTAGATTAAATTCCTGAAAAATCAGAAGAAGTATTTCGGATATTTCCTACTGGGACAATAAAACCACAGGCTTTAGCTGAGGAAAAATACAACATTATAATTTGCTGTAAGTGCACAAAAGCCCAATCTTGGAACACTCTCCTGTTGATTCAGTTGTTTTCACTTAAGGAAAGTATACAGAACTTCCCTCTCCTTCATTATTAAACTTACATAAATAACTGTTTGAAGAATATGTATGTTTAACAGTTTGCCCACATACTAAATCTAAAGGGAATTTGGGAATGTCTGTCCTGTTTTCCAAAAGAACTACTGCTTTTAGAGTGTTGTAACCATTTTCTCTTCCCATCAAAATAAAACTTTTTGAGGTCATGTTACTAAACAGTACTCTCTACTTCTTGATGTTTGAACGCTTGGCTCATTGGAGAATTTGTAGATTCACTGAGAAATAAATGGGACAAGTGTCTACTCAAGGGCAGATATTCAATATGGCTTGGCTTGGAATAGCAGTTGTGTTGTAGGGTTCTCATTCACAGAATCAGAGTGTTTCCATAACAAACTTCCTTGGATCACTGTAGTTCTCTAATCAATTTTCTCTCCTCTGAACCCTTTCTGAGCTCACCCAACAAAACTAAACACATTGCAACAGAGGTTTTGCAGGCGTTGCTAGAGGTTCTGCAGGCCAAGGGTGGTGGACTCTTTCCCAGCAGAGTGAGAGTAACAATCTCAGGGAAGTTTTCATATGAGTTGTATGGCATTAATCTGGCCCATAAAACCTCCTTACAGTGATGAGGGTCAAGAAAGTAAGACTCCAGCTCTGCAGAGGGTTTGATGTTCAGGTTAGAGATCCACCACAGTGGGGATGGGAGACAATGACAGACCAAAAGGAAGACAGACCATATACATAAAGGCTTGCAGTGTTATTTGGGAAAAAAAAAAAAAAAACAACAAAACAAAACCAAAACAACCCCAAAATCAACAACCCAGACACTTCCAAGGTAGGAATGCATTTACCAAAAATTAAACTTTGCCCCACTATGAATGATTTGAAGTCTGGGTTCCTGAGCTTGATACTGGACAGGGGAAAGGGCATGGGCAAGTGACTTCTATCTTAAATTATACAGCAGTATCATTAGGACAGTATTCAAAACCTATTATTAGAAGAATGAATAATTTACAAATGTGACTTTAAGAATACCATAACTAAATAGTAGTTATAGAAGTTTAAGTTCAGAAGACCTTAATCTTCTTTCTTTTGTGTTTGAAATCGTTCCATTAAAGCCCTAAATATATTTCCTGGGATTTTCTGATGTTTTTCTATGAGAACTTGGACTGCTGCTTTTGTCTGCAGGGAAAGAGAAAAGGTCTTGGTCAGAAAAAATCAACTTTATACTGTTCATATAATAACACCATTTCTAGGCTCTTTTTCATCCTTTCNTAGGCTCTTTTTCATCCTTTCAAATACCACACAACTACTGTAAGTTCAAAATACTATTCTTCCATATTTAAGCCCAAAGGATGTAATTGTGGCAACACTGCCATGAAACAGATCAACGAATTAGTATCTCTTATCTCTGGTAGCTGTGTTCACAAGCTCTGTTAGTGATATGCACAAGTCAAATGACAACAGAGTAAATTCATGAAGAGACCTGGGTCTATAAAGCATGTCAAGCACCTGCATGATGTACTGCAACTCAAACTCCTGCCTATGCCCAGGTTTGCACCAGTAAAACTCTTCCAGTGGGC
>WEIT01033591.1:1119-72506 GCA_013389985.1 Dryoscopus gambensis
TTCCTTTGCTGCTGACGTTGTGACCTGCCCCGGTGTGGATGTTGCGGCACGGCTGGATTGGGTTGGAGTGGTGGTTGAAGCCTTTAGGCTGGAGGTTTGTTGTGTGGTCGAGAGGATTGTGGAGGTTGTCACAAGCGGAGAGGTCGGTGGTTCAGCAGAAGAGGCTGAAGCCGTTGTCCCAGGCTGAGATGTGGACTGGAGAGCCGAGCTGGAGACTTCCGGCCTTGTGGTGCTGGAAGCAGTGGTGCTGGAAGCAGTGGTGGCCTCAAGGGTGGATGTGGCTGGACCCGCAGCAGTGGAGGTGGTCTCCAACACAGTGCTGGTGGCGGGTGTACTTGTGGTGAGAACTGGTGAAGTCGTCTCCATTGGAGAGCTCTGAGGAACGGCCACAGTGGTGGCAGAAGTTGGGCTTTTCCCAGGCACAGAGGACAATATTTGTGCACGGAATGTGGTGGTCGCGTGTATTGTGCCTTTCTCTTCACTTTTTACCTTATTAGCAGTGGATGTTCCAGCAGGGCTGGAGGCATCTGCAGTTGTTCTTTCTGTAGTTGGGTGTGGGGTTTGTTCTCTTGTGGAGGGGGTCTTGGTTTTGTTCTTATTCTTAGACATTTCTTCCTGAGTGGAAATTCCTGGAATCACAGTTGTACCATCAGCTGCGCTCGACCTTTCTGCTGTCCTGGATATCATATTAATTGTGGATGTTTTGTCATTCCCAGGTGTTTTAGGTGGCCTTGTTGTTTCCATGTCAGCTTTAGAGCTTATTACTTTAGGTGTCTGTTGGTCCTTTGTATTTCCTGTAGTAGAAATTGATTTTTTAGATAGTTTTTGAAAATCTCTGCTCTTTTTAATTCTCTGTATTATTCAAACTAATTCCCTGCGTATCCACTGTTTATTTAAATATACTTTTGCTGCATTTTTTCTTTTTTCACTAAGTCACACCTTGCAGATTTCTTTTATCCAGGTTGCTTTGGAAGTATGTCCCTATATTTACATCTCATTAAATATTAAGGAGTGAAGATACTGAAGAATCATTTGCTGATCAAGAACTGTATTATATAAAAGTTAGCGCAAAGTCACAGAATGGTTTTGTGTTAGAAGGGATCCAGAAAATCCTTTTGTTCCACCCCCTGCCATGGGCAGGGACATCTCCCACTGTCCCAGGCTGCTCCCAGCCCCGGCCAGCCTGGCCTTGGGCACTGCCAGGGATCCAGGGGCAGCCACAGCTGCTCTGGGCACCCTGGGCCATCACCCTCACAGGGAATAATTCCTTCCTAATACCTATCCTAAATCAGCACTCTTTAAGCTTGAAGCCATTCCCCCTTGTCCTCTCCCTCCAAGCCCTTGTCCCAAGTCCCTCTCAGCTCTCTTGGGGCCCCTTTAGGCTCTGGGAGGAGCTTTAAGGTCTCCCAGGAGCCTTCTCTTCTCCAGGCTGGACAATGCCAGGTGTCTCAGCCTGGCTCCACATGAGAGCTGCTTTGTCACTCTGCTCATCTTGGTGGCCTCCTCTGGACTCAGTCCAACAGGTTGAGTGATCACTGGACCTTTACCCCTTCAACAACGATGTTATCACAAAACATCTTGCACTTTATCTGTTCCTTCATGCACTCTAGTCAATAGACATGTCCAGCTGGAGGTTCTCTGAGGAGATCTTTGGGGAAGAACAGTAAAACCAGAATGTTCTTTGCAGATGAACATGTGCATTCTCATGTGCAAGGTGTCCCAATTTCCTCCACTGCAATTTGGAAGAGCCATTCTTTTTTTTCCCAAATAATTTGAATTCTAATCCTGTCTTCCAAAATATTTGCAAGATTCCTAGCTTTTATCATTCCATAGATAATCTTTCAAAGGGCTTAGGAGAAACTGTCCCTAAGGCGGAGAACTGATGGCATTTAAAATGTAATCTCACTGACTGCTAGGCATTAATTGCTACAGATTTTTTTAATCCAGGTTTTTCATCCAATCCCAGAAAAGAACAGTAACAGCCATGTATGAGGATTTCCCTCTACCCTGGATAATTTTTGCTTTCACGAAAGTGTTGCACCAATCACTGTTAAAATTTATTCTCTGATTAAATTCTTAGTCCAGCTGAGGGTTTACCTTTGGCCAAAACCTTTTGTCAAAAAGGAAATTGAATCAGGCTGTACCAATTTGTTTCTTTTCTTACTTCTTAACACTTTATTATTTTATATGGTCTTATTTTTCAGTAATTAGTTTTCAGGTTCTTCTGCTTTTTGCAGTAAAGCTGGTTAGCAGAGAACTCCCCAAACCCCTTACCTCCCAATGAGAAATCGTGTTCCCCCCCAGTCCCATCTTTTTGATGTCCCCGGTCTTCCATGGAAAAGAGGGTCAATGACTGTTCAGAGTTTTCTGGAACAGCTTCTCGAGAACACTGAGCTGTTTCAGGATCTGAACATATTTCACTGAGGGACATCAGTCATGTCTGTAACTCCCGGATTTCAAAGCAGTACTAGACACCTAAATGGGTGAATACAGAGGTCAAGAAAAATGCTCTAAACAAGTCCAACATTTTTCCAGCTGCTTTTTATGTAAGCATTACATATTCATACTCTCTGTTTTTTTCAAGCTTTCTGAATTGGCAACACCTAAAAAAATCTGCTATTCATCCATGGCTATTTCAGTGACGACAACACAATAGCCGTGGGTTTGTCACCCCAATTAAATTCCCCCGCTCCCCTGAGGTGCACACAAATGAGGTGCACACAAAACCATCTCCATGGTGTGGTTCTAAGGAGGGGCTCATTCTATTAATAATCCGTCACAGGAATCACACCCCGGTCTCTCCCCTGTCAGGTTGGTTGTGTCACCTCAGGAGATTCTCTTCTGGTAAAGCATTCCAGGCTCGTTAGTAATGCTTGGGCTGGACACCCACCAGGAAACGAGCGGGGCTGGCGCCCTGCCTCAGGTAGTGCCGTTAGGAGAGGAAGGATGGGGAAAGGGAGAGAGGGACTCAGACCCAGCTCCTTCAAATGTAAGGAATCACTATCACATCCCAGCATCCTCGCAAACAACTTCATGGAATCATGGAATCATACTCTGGCCATAGTTTGGTCCCTCCCTGCCTTAAAGCCCATCTTGTTCCCAGTTCCACTATCCCAGGTTGCTCCAAGCGCCGTCCAACCTGGCCTTGGACACTTCCAGGCCATGGGATGGGGCAGCCATGGCTGCTCTGGGCAACCTGCGCTGGGGTCTCCCTGCCCTCAGAATTTTTCCCTAATATCGCATCTCTACCACTTTGAAACCATTTCCCCTCGTCCTGGCACTCCAGGCCCTTGGAAATAGCCTTTCTCTCTCTTTCTCTCTCTCTCTCTGTCTCTCTCTCCATCTCTCCTGTTTGCTGTGCAGCCCCTGGGAGCCACCTGGCCCTGAGCTACCTGTGCTGCCAGGGGCTGTGCGGCCACATGGACGCTGTGCAAAGCAAAGCTCTGAGCTGTCCCCCTCAGCAGGACTTGTCACCTGTGATCCAGAGCAAGGCCCAGCTCCGTCTGCTATACACAGAAATAATGCCCTGTCTCCTCCCCATTCCTAAATGTTTGTTGTCTTTCTGGATTCCAGACTCAATCAAGTGACGCTCTGGTATTCTGTGCATTAGAAGGCTTAGAAAACAGCAGAATATTACAAATAACAGGCGTGGTAATATTAAAGTCAGAACAGAATGGAAGGTCAGAGGAGAGTCAGTGAAAGGAAGGGGCAGCCAGTGAGACAGTGAGGAAATTGGTAGTAGCTCCTCAAGCTTTGTTTCTACTCACAGACCTGTCCTTGTCTTTTTTATTCACATTAATGGTCACGATATTGAACATTGTTTTAGAATTAAGGATGCGCATAAACACACTGGAGAGACAGGACACAGGGAACGGCTTTCCAGTGCCAGAGGGCAGGGTTGGATGGGATTTTGGGAAGCAATTCTTCCCTGTGATAGCGGGATAGTGTGGGGATGGAATTCCCAGAGCAGCTGTGGCTGCCCCTGGATCCCTGGAAGTGTCCAGGGCCAGGCTGGACGGGGCTTGGAGCCACCTGGGGTAGTGGAAGGTTCCCCATGGCAGGGGGTGGAACTGGATGAGCTTTAAGGTCCTTTCCAATCCAAACCATTCTGTGCTATGAAATATATATCTATAAAATATATATCTGTTATATATTTAAATATAAATATTATGTATACAAACATAAACACAAACATAAACATAAATAATATAACTATAACTATGACTATAATTATAACTATAACTATAACTAAACTATAACTATAACTATAACTATAACTATAACTATAACTATAAATATAAATATAAATATAAATATAAATATGTGTGCACATAGATGTGTCTATATAAATATATATATATTTCTTATTAGAAAAAGGATACAGATCTCTATAAATATCAAGAATAAGGAGCGTTTTCCCTAAAACATGTAATACTGGAATCCCTGTACCTTGGTGCGTTTATTTTTTTTCCTATATTAACATATATATTATTTTCTATGTAAACATCTAGACAATGGTTCAGTTCCTCCTGTTTTCTGTACTGCCTGGAGGTTTTAAGCCATTCCTGGCCATGCCTAGTAGATTTGTCCTGAGGGATTTTTCAGAATACCAAAAGAGGGGACCAAACACTCCCCTGGCAGAGGGATGTGGTGATGCACAGAGTTAACTCTCCGTATCCCACCTCCCTGTATCCCAAACTCCTCTGGGAAGCAACCTGGAATCACACATTTCTAACAGTAACTGGATATATATTCATATTAGGCCGTAATTTTGCAGACATTAAAACATTCAGATTGAACTGCAGACTCTAGAATTAAGGATGTGACCTTTGTCCTTCCAAAGGAACATTTGGTGAATCCACTGAGAATTCACCAAAATACCAAAGTTCCCTCACTACAACACACCAGGGATTTCCTGCCCCCAGTCAGGAATTCCTAACAGGAGTTTCCATGCTCCAAATCAAAGCTGGATTTCTTTTGCAGTGCTGTGGGGAAAGGGGAGTATTTTCACCTCCACCTGCACTTAAAATCTGGCTCCGGGCAGGAATCCTCATGCAGATTTCTATTCACCAGCTCAGACAAAAACAGCCTAAATCTTACCAAGACAGGGTAAGTTAATTGAAATTAATATAATTTTATTAATACTAAAAACTCCAAGTGTTTTTGAGCTCATATAATTTAAAGTAATGTTTAGCTCCAGCACTTCCCCTCTAATTCAGAATTAAAACAGCCTTAATTGCCTTTCACTTAAAACTAATTTCAATTAAGCTGCTGGTTTTGTGAACAAAGACATTTTATATGTTGGCACCAGTGCATTTAAAATGTCTTTAGTAATTTGAATTAATTAATTAATTAACTCTTGGAGAGTTCTGTAAGTCACTGGGACTTCAAGTCCTAAGTGTCCTATTTATTCCATAAAATGAAATTTATAAACCTTTGAGTAACCACTCCCACGAAACTGCTTTTCCATATAGAAACCAAGTAATTCCAGCTTCATTTTAAAAAAATTGAAATTTTAGATAATTAAATGCCTTCTAGATTTTAAATTCAGAGACATTTCCAAAGCTAATTTTCATGTTATAAGAAATATAATTTCAGAGACTGGAGCACTCCAGACCCTCTGTCATTTCATTGCCATTGAAAATGTCATTTTTACCCACTTTTTCATGGGTAAAAAATACACAAAAAATAACAAATAAAAGTGGTAAAATTTTGAAAATATTTTTAGCTTGATTATTTTCTATTAACAATTATGATTTGGATTTCCAGCCCCCCTCTTTTTATGATTTCAAAACTCAGCTGAGGAATGTAGATGAGCCGTGCATAAAGTAAATATTAACGTCTCATTCATTGTTTTTCAGAAAACGAAATTAACTTTGCATGCTAAAAACAAATGTTGCAACTTATATTTTGGCTTTCGCTACATGAAATTCGATCAGCTCAGCTTTGGCAATTCCCTCTCTATTTAAATTTAATAAATCTGAAAAATAAATGTTGTCCTCTCTGTTGTTTTCTTCTTTTAACTGGTGAGCGAAAGTGCTAAAAATTGGCAAGACCATGAGCGGGATCAGCCCATCACTCCAAAGTGATTTGGGGTTTTTCACTTGTATCACAAATTCTGGATAGATTTAATCATCAATATGGTTTGAAGTGATTAGATGGGAATAAAACCTGTTTTGTTTTTAGTTTTAGTGGTCATCATTTAATTTGCAAAATCTGTTAAACTGTACAAAATTATACAGAGTTTTTAGTAAATTAGGTAATTTTTAAATTAAAGAATTAAATAAATTCAACTTACCAGAAGAGCAGCACAATGCAATGACAACCCACAAAACCTTCATCTTAGATCGGGATAAATTTATCGTCCAATCCATCGGGGTTTTTTCTTACAAGATTAGAATTTTCTGACGAGATCAGAAATTTTCCCAAATTCCCTTCGGGACCTGCTGCTCCGGGCAGCTCAGGAGTGACCCTCACACGGGTGGGGACAAGATGAGTGCGATGGGCAAGGGGGAAACGCTCTTAAACTCCAGCCCCTTGCATAACGCCGGCCCTCGCTGGAGGCTTGCGCCACACCTGTACCTGACAGCCCGAGGATTTTCAAATTAGAGCCTGGCACTTTCCCTCTAGGGAAGGTAAATAAGAAACTCTCTGCTTGAAAAGGTCAGCGGGAGTGAATCTGAGCATGAAATGAGCAGGAATGGGGACAGGTCTACACCCTTGGAGGCCACGATCACACATTCATCTCGCAGATATTTAAGTTGAGGGCGGACAAGGAGGCAGGCGCTTGGCTGGGCTTCGAGTTTACATTTCAGTCGCACAGCTCTGGTCTGAATGACGAGCAAACACTTCCTGATGCTCTCCGTGGGTCGCTGTGAGCGGCAAGAGCCCGGGGTGATTGACAAGAAAAGCCCGTTGGGCTCATCCTGCCTTGCCAGCACTCATTCCTTGGGATCGAGGGTACATCCACAGCCCAAACCGCGGACGGACGGCTTGGCACAGTCTCGGGCATCCCCTGGGATTTCTGCCCTGGAGAATGGACAGAGGGGGTCAGGGGAATTTCTCTGAGGGAGTGCCCAGGGGTAAACCCACAGATAAAATGGCAAAATCCAGCAAATCCATGTGCTGCTCTTGCAGATCCATGGGGTAGTGGATAAAGTTAAGGAAGAACTGCCACACACCTGAACCTAGAGGAGAATTTAAAAGGTTTCCAACTATTTTGAGCCATCACCAGTACTGAGTTTGATGCTTTATCCTTGTAATTATTTTCCAGGATTGATCTGCAGGTGAACAGCCTCTCTTTGGGTTTGGGTTCCTTCATCCCTGAGGTCCTGTCCCTGTTCTCCTTCCAGAATCCTACTCCCCTTTCCTCTCACGCCTCTTCCAAACCCAACATTTCTTGTTCAAGGTGAGCCCAAGAAAAAGAAATAAATTCTTGTTTGCATTTTCCATCACTTTTTATTTAATTCTCACCAAACCCTGTGCTCAGGAAAGCCAAAACCTTTTAAGTCCCTGATGGAGAGGCTTCATCACCAGCTCAGTTGTAAGTTTAGAGGGACAGTTTTCCAACAGATGCCTGAAGAAAAGTAAATGTTTGGCTGGATGGCCTGGAAATTCTCTGGAAACCAATTCTAATTTGCTCAGCTGGAGGTTTTTATGAGTATTAATTAAATGTTTCATTTGATTGGATTGAAAATTTATTTTATATTTGTACAAATTCTAGGAGACAGTTTTGCTTTGAATATCCAAGGGCTTTTTGTAAATGCTGGAGATAACTTATAATAAAAACACCTTTTTCACAGGTAAAGAACCAGTAAACACTGGCATACACATTAATAACAAAATTGTGTAAATTAAATTTTCCTAACTGAGGAACTAAATAGGTTTTAGAAGCCTGGATTCATTCACATAAGTGTTATTTCTCTGTAAAATTGCTGTGAAACAAAGACCCTGTTCATTGCTTGGATAATACAGAAAGTTTAAAAGTTCCTCACAGAGCTGCTGAAATTACCTCAAGCACACCTGTCATGATGTGAGGGACTGACGTGTGCCCGTTCCCGCCTGGTTGTGCAAGAATTGGGTAAATTGAACATCCTTGACCTTTCCTCAAGTGTTACTAAGGGAGAAACAATTTGTGATTCACAACTCATTTCTGCCTGGGTCGCCTCTTTGACGTGATCTGTCTTTGGCTTCATCTTCCTGAATCAAAAACACTGATAAATTGGAGGGGAGGGGGAAAATCATGCCAGCTTTGGAGAGGAGTCATCCCAGCTTTGGAGGTAAATAAACCAGAGGTAAATAAAACAATAAAATTGAAACAAAGGAGCTTCGGGTATGATTCTGGGGCTCTTGGAGGTTAAGCAAAAAGGCACAACCCCCGGTTTTCACTTGGAATTTTAAGTACAAACAGCCCAGTGGGCTTTGCTTATTTTAGTCTGAGTCTCAGACTCCTGGATGGAAAAGCTCCACACACGCCTGCACCAAGAGGGAGGCCTGATACTTTTGAAAATTAGGATTTAAGTTAATTTTTGCAGGCCTCGTGGCAATAGGTGCTACCCCAAACACCCTTGTGATGGTTGCTACAGGGGATGACGTGAGAGCCTTCAAACAAAAGCTGTTCTTTCATGATGGCTCTGCAGTCACGTTTACATAATCCAGCTTCGTTTCCTTTTATCAGAACTGGGTGTTTGCTCCTCCCTGGCAGGGACACCTGGCTGCACACGCTCCTGATTTCAGCCAGTAAATGAAAGTGAAGGGAAAGGCCTGACTGGCTGGGGAGGAGTGCAGCACCTTCAGAAAAGCTGTGGGTTCATTTATAATTTCCTTTTCAAACCTGCCGTTTGAAGCAGGAATTAATTCCTTAAGAGAACTTCAGCTCTGAAATGGGGACAATTCCTGCACTTGTGCTGCTGGGGCAAAGGAAAGCTCAGTGGGAATGAAGCAGCTTGAGGAGGAATTCATAACACCTTTCATTCTTTGCCTGTCCCGTGTCAGTGAACGCTCACTAAACTCTGATTGATTTATCAGGTTTTACCAGTTGGTTTTGTAACCAAATACTTCCTTCTGCTGGCATTAACCGAGAACTGCATTTGAAATCCAAACCATCCCGGGGCCGTGGAAGGAAGTAATTCCCCCTCTTTTATTCTCATTTACTTCTGGATTAGGGCATCATCTCAGTTTATTGCTGCTGTCTGAACAGAAATCCTCCCAGCAGCTGCTCTGCCAGACACACCCCACACCCAAACCCACCTGTGATGCAGGTGACTCCTTAAAATTAGATCGTGACACAAAGTTGAAAGCTAAAAGGAGAATTTGGACAATGTTTCGTGTGAGTGGCTGCTCAGACAAAAACCTTTGGCTGCCAAAGGGCAGAAACATGCAGACAAGTCTCCAGTTTTGGCTCTGCAGCCCAAAGTCGTTCCCTGAGTGACCCAAACATCCCTTGGTCTGCACAGGGGAATCCAGAGCCTGCAGTGGAGAACTGAAACAATTCCACAGCCCAGGGAGAGTTTCGGAGGAGGAACCAGACACAGAAAATGCACCACAGAGGAAAAGCTTCCAGAAAATCATGTGAAATCTCCCTGGTTTAAGGGGTACGAACACATTTCAAATGGCACTGGGAGAGGAGAGAACACACTTCTGAAGGAAGACGATGTTCATGGATTCCCAGAACAGGTTGGGTGGGAAGAAACCTTAAAGATCATCTCATTCCTCCCCCTGCCCTGGGCAGGGCCACCTTCCACTAGAAGGATGATGATCTGCCCCCAGATAAACTGTTTCGAACACCCTATAAAATAAAAGAATCAGCTGATTACTCTTAACAAATCCATAAAAGCCCTCACCTGCTGCAATGCTGTGCAGCCAGGCCAGAATGTCCAGCCTGGAGGTATCCCTGGAGCTCGGTGGCCTCTTGCACTCAGTGGGTCTGGGCAGCCCCCCCAGGCCAAGGAATGAGGGAGTCCCTGCAGGATCCCCCGTGTCCCCCACGTCAGGTGCCACGAGACCTCTCAGTGCCCAAAGGGCGGCTGCAGAAGGGTCCCAAGTTCTGCTCCTCGTGCGCTGGAGACCCCGGGCTCTGGCACCGATGGAGATGTGCAGGGCTGGAAGGGGAGAAGATCCTTCAGCACTGGGGGCTTCAACAGGGGAAGGCTGGGGAGGGTCCCCATGGCCACCCTCGTGGCGGGGGGACAGCGAGCTGTGTGCCCTCTGTGCCACGGGGGGCTTTGGGCCACGGCCCGGGGGCTCTGCAGGCAGCAGTGAGGGGCTGAGGAGCTGTGAGGCCAACTCATCCACGGTGCTGTGCCCAAGCAGAGGGGAGCTGGGCAGAAATCTGTCACCCAGGGCTGTCCCTGTGCCCGTTCCAGACCCGCAGCTCCCCTCTGATGCTGTCCCAAGTCCCAGCAAAGGGTGTTTGGGCTCTGGCAGCTTCTCCCTGATCGCTGCCAGGTTCTTCATGCCGGGCACCAACCTCCTGAGACCTGCTGGGGAAACAGAGAGGGCTCAAAGCTCAGCAGAAATTAAGAATTAGGAATCTGAGAAGACTTTCATCAATTTTTCCTTTCCTTTTTATTTAGTTAATAATTTAATTGATTTAATTAATTACAAAGGGTGCTGGGCACTGCCCAGGCTCCCCAGGGAAGCTGCCCCGAGGCTGCCAGAGCTCCAGGAGCATTTGGCCACCGCTCCCAGGGGTGCCCAGGTTGGGGTTGTTGGGGTGTCTGGGCAGGGCCTGGGGCTGGACTGATGATCCCTGTGGTTCCCTTCCAGCTCAGGATATTCTGGGATTCTCTGTGATTCTGGAATTTTTGGTGAGATTTGAGTGTGCTGCTGTTTCTTTTGGGATCTTTTCTCTGCACCAGGACTCCTGATCCATCTGCTCCAAACACAGCTGTTGGGTGTAGCAGAGCCAAGGTTGTTCCAGCCAGGGACTGGAATCCCCCTTGCCCAAGGAATCCCTCAGGATGAGGAATGGGAGACACAGTGCAGAGAGAGTCCCTGAGTCTCCTCCTCAGCCCTGCAGGAGGCAGAGGCTTCTCTGCAATAATTCAAATATTTATAGAATCATAGAAAGATCCTATAAATATTCTATAAATATTCTAGAAAGAATATTTTATGAATTCTAGAAAGATTCTATGGGTGGGAAGGGACCCTAAAGCCCACCCAGTGCCACCCCTGCCATGGCAGGGACACCTTCCACTGTCCCAGGGCGCTCCAAGCCCCATCCAACCTGTCTGGATTTAAACTTTTTTGTTGTTGTTGTTCATAACCTCATGTAAAGAGTTTCTCTTTCTGTTTTGGTTTTTTCTTTCCATTCTGAATTTCCAGCTCATGGCTGTTGCTTTAGTCACCTAATTCTAGCATTTAAGATGTCAGATACTGGTAGAAACTTAATGTGAGGGAAATTCGGGGGGGATTGTGGCCTTAAAAATGCAATGAAACCTTTTTTCTAGGAGTTATTTCCTACACCACAATAATTTTTATATTCTTGTATTCCTAGACTCCGCTACAGTTTTACCCCCAAGTGCTGAGGTATCAGGACAGGTTTATGTAGGAAGAAATTTCAGGCACATATTTTTTCTCGTGCTCAACTCCCAGATATCAGCTGTTAGCAGGCAGGGGTGAAGAAATTGCTGCAGATAATGGGTTTGGGGTTTGTGCTTATCCAAAGAATGGAATTTGGGCACAATCCCAGCAAGTGTTGAAGTCTCTCCCTGAGCTGTTCCTAGAAAGAACTTGGGCCTTACTGCTGCCTGATCCAGGCAGATTCATGGAATGATGGAATGGTTTGGGCTGGAAGGGACCTTAAAGCCCATCCCATCCCACCCCTGCCATGGGCAGGGACACCTTCCACTGTCCCAGGCTGCTCCCAGCCCCGTCCAGCCTGGCCTTGGGCACTGCCAGGGATCCAGGGGCAGCCACAGCTGCTCTGGGCACCCGGTGCCAGGGCCTGCCCACCCTCACAGCCAACAATTCCTTCCCAATATCTCACCTAAATTTCTCCTTTTTCAGTTTGAAAGAGACGTGAAGGATTCAGGTCTCCTTCCTTGGGTACCCAGAGGTAGCCAAGGAATTCCAATTCCAAGGGATCCAGTGGATGTGTGACTGTGTCAGTCCCCACTTGTTCAGCCTCCTCCCTGACCCATTTTACAGCTTTGAAAGCACACAGCAAACCTCCCCTCCCACCACGGGGAATATGCTCAAGTCTTAACTGTTTGGGATTTTTTTTCTCCCTTTTTCACCCCCAAAATAAGCCACACAATTATAAAGTGTTTCATTATCTGCTGCCCTAACTCCCTGCCTCTGCACTCTGTGCACGTGCAGGTACAGATATTTTTCAGGAACTTTTGAATGCATTCTGCCACTATTAATCCCAGCTTCAAAATATTTAGGCACAGATTTGACACACAAACACACATTCATAATTCCCTTTAAAAAAATCTTCACCTCCCGCCTTAATTTAAATTTCACCATTTCCCTGAAGCATTCCATGAAATAATTACCACCAGGCCCATCCTACCTGTTGTTGTGCACGTGCTGGAATAAAATGCCAGGAATATGAATAAATTTGGTGTCAAATGCTGCCCAGAGCAACGTTTCCAAGCCATGCTGTTGCCTCGAGACTCCTTGTCCGAGTGAGCGCACCGAGCTCCTCACAACTCTGCTCACTCTGCAAGCAAATTCCAAATGTTATGGAAGTCACTCAGGTAATGCAGGCTGGGGTTGGTTGGCTGAGCAGCTGACACACCTTAAACCCTCCTCAGTTTAGGAAGTTGCTGTTACTGGGCCAAACTGGGGGCGCGATGGGCTGGACTACAGGCACAAAAATGCACTTTGGGTTGGGAATCCATTTCAAACCCTCGGGAGCGCCCACGTCGCCTGGATGAGGCTTTGTTTGGGAAGATTTTGGGTGTAAAAATGAGGTTGTGGCAACACTCATGGAAAAGCATCTGGGTTTTAAATCAGGCAATAAGTAATGGGGTCAGTGGGAGGAATCTTGGGCAACAAGTTGGTCTTCAACAGCAGCATTGCCATCACTGACCATGAGAAAACGTGTTGGTGACACAAAATGACTGTGAGAGGGGAGCCAGGTGGCCACTCAGGGGGTCCCTCCCCCCACAAACCTCTCCCAGAGCACGTGGAGATGATTTGGCTTTGCAGAAGCAATCCCTCACACCACTTTCTCCTCAAATAAAGGAAATTGCTGATGAAAAAAATTATTCCTGTGTGATTTTGTGATTAAAATCCAACTCAAACACACTTGGGGCAGGAATGTGCTGACCCGGGGATTCTGGAGGAGATTGGGATGCTCATCACCTCCTCTCCTGCTCCATTCTGCCCCCGGGGGATGAACTGGGATGAGTTCCACAACAGGAGCCGCTTTTCCTCCTGATTTCCGGCCTTGCAACGAACCCACTGGGCTGTGACTCCCTCTGGTCCTGCTCCAGGGGATGTTCAGGTACCTGAATGTCCCAGCAGTGCCTGGAGATGTTCAAATGCGTCCTTTGGGGACCACAATGAGCTCACTGATCTCATTTCACACCCAAGAGATGGCGTTAAACATAAACCTTAAACCTGATCACGTCCCTGCTGCCCTAATTAGGCAGAGATTTTGCAAAGGCAGCTTTTTCAGAGAGAAGAAATTAAATTATAGCTGAGAAATGCTCGGTGTTTGTTTGCAGAGAGAAAAATGCATCTCATAGGTTATCATGGAATGGTTTGGGTGGGAAGGGACATTAAAGTCACCCAGTGCCACCCCTGCCATGGGCAGGGACACCTTCCACTGTCCCAGGCTGCTCCAAGCCCCGTCCAGCCTGGCCTTGGGCACTGCCAGGGATCCAGGGGCAGCCACAGCTGCTCTGGGCACCCTGGGCCAGGGCCTGCCCACCCTCACAGCCAACAACTCCTTCCCCATACCTCATCTAAATCTCCCCTTCTTCACCTTAAATCCACTCCCCTTTCCCTATCAAGTTGATCTGATATTTAATATTTGTCACGGGAAGGATTTGCTGTCTGGAGCTTGTTCAGTGCCAGCCTGGGCTGTTCTCTGGGCACATCCCGGCTTTGTCCCTGTGTCCCTGCCCTGTGCCTGCCCCGCTCGGCCAAACCAAACAGGGTCTCACCTTGCACATCCTGTGGGCCACTAGAGGCCATCCTAAACCTCGGAAAACAAAGCAGCAAAACGTGGGAGTAAAAGACAACATCAATCATAAAAGATTAATCGAAGTTCAGATATTTTTGAAGCTGAGCCAGCAGTTTATTGCAGGATTGGCTGTTCTGTGCTTGCACTCTCATGATTTTGGTGTAGTTTTCCTGCTGGATTTGCTGCTGACGGAGCTCTGCTCTGCTGTAACGAAGGGCTGAGGGAATTGGGATTGTTCAGCCTGGAGAAGAGAAGCTTTGGGGTCACCTCATGGTGGCCTTCCAGTGCCTGAAGGGAGCCTGCAAGAAAGATGGAGAGTGAGAGAGACTTTAAAAGGGCCTGGAGGGACAGGACACAGGGAATGGCTTCCACTGCCAGAGGGCAGGGCTGGATGGGATATTAGGAAGGAATTGTTGGCTGTGAGGGTGGGGAGGCCCTGGCCCAGGGTGCCCAGAGCAGCTGTGGCTGCCCCTGGATCCCTGGCAGTGCCCAAGGCCAGGCTGGACAGGGCTGGGAGCAGCCTGGGACAGTGGGAGCTGTCCCCGCCCTGCACTGCCCCAGCCTGGGCTCCCTTTACTGGGATAATTCAACAGCACCTCAGTTCCCCCTGGTATTGTTGTAGTTTCACAGCAGAGCATTGAAAAACTTTCCCTCTGAGCATTCCCTTCTGTCTCTCTGTTTAACTGCAGATTAAATTCCCTATTGAATCCATTCCTTCTTGTGGAGGCTGCCAAGGCGTAAAGACTGAGGTCACACAGAGCACTTCGGGGCGTGAGGGAGGAGAAGGGAAAGCCACCAAGGTACAGAGCTCCCAGGTCTTCCCTCCTTAGCAACATGGAAACACAAAAGCCTTTGTGGGAGGAGAGCAGGGAGAGGTCGGCCCTTGTCACCACGCAGCAGGAAAACACAAAGTGCTGGGGCTTTGTTGGAGCAATTCAGAAAGAAAGGGGCAAACATTTACCAGAAGGAAAAAAGCAACAAGGAACAGAGGCTCAATCAGCTGTGCTGGGCTTTATAATGCGGATTTGTGGTATATTTTACACCCAGTTTTTACAGGTTTAACTAGAAATGGTCACCACTATGAAAGAAGGATCCAAAGCTGCTGGAGAGTGTCCAAAGGAGGGACACGGAGCTGGGGAAGGCTCTGAGGAGCGGCTGAGGGCACTTGGCTCGTTCAGCCGGAGCAGAGGAGACTGAGGGGAGGCTCCTCGGGGGCTGCAGCTCCTCCCGAGGGGAGGCGGAGGGGCAGGGGCTGAGCTCTGCTCTGGGCCAGGGACAGGAGCCCAGGGAACGGCTGCAGCTGTGTCAGGGCTTGGGCTGGAGCTCAGGGAAAGGTTCTTCCCCCCGAGGGTGCTGGCACTGCCCAGGCTCCCCAGGGAATGGTCCCGGCCCCGAGGCTGCCAGAGCTCCGGGAGCGTTTGGCCACCGCTGCCAGGGGTGCCCAGGGTGGGGTTGTTGGGGTGTCTGTGCAGGGCCGGGGTGGGACTGATGGTCCCTGTGGGTCCCTTCCAGCTCAGGATCTTCCATGGTTCTATGATTCTATGAAAATTCAAGGGATCTGGCAAACCCTGTGTTTAGCTTGTGAAAGCAGAGCTTGGTTCTTGCTCTCCCCGAAGCCCAGCTGGTGCCGCGGCAGATCCAGGTCAGCTGGGGACGAGGCAAAGCACGGCCCTGGTGAGCATCTCTGGGCCAAAGCCCAGCCTTGAGCATGTCAGTATTTTAATTCAGTGAGGCTTCAATCCCTGGCTAATTAAACACCTAAACATCTTTCTAGTGCTCTACTAAAGACATCCATTTAAAATTAGGATCCTACTGGTGATTTTAAAATTAATTAGGACCAAATGATCATAGAACGGCCGGAGCTGGAAGGGATCTTAAAGACTACCAAGTGCCACCCCCTGCCATGGGCAGGGACACCTTCCACTGTCCCAGGCTGCCCCAAGCCCCATCCAGCCTGGCCTTAGGCACTGCCAGGGATCCAGGGGCAGCCACAGCTGCTCTGGGCACCCTGGGCCAGGGCCTACCCACCCTCCCAGGGAACAATTCCTTCCCAATATCCCACCTATCCCTGCCTTCTGGCAGTTTGAAGCCATTCCCCCTTGTCCTGGCACTCCAGACCCTTGTCCCAGGTTCCTCTCCATCTTTCTTGTAGCTCTCTTCAGGCACTGGGAGGCCACACTGAGGTCACCCCAGAGCTTCTCTTCTCCAGGTGAACATTCCCATTTCTCCCAACCTTTCCTCACAGCAGAGCTGCTCCATCCCTCTGAACATCCTGGTGGCCTCGTCTGGGTTTGCTCCAATTAAGCAGAAGTGAGAAACTCAGAGGAGCAGTGACAATTCCCACAGTGGGGGAGTTCCCCTCAGTGTATCCAACCCGGTGATTCCTTCACTCATGGAAAACAGACGGTCAGATTTGATTGGAAAAAACACTTCATTCCACTCAACTCCTGTAGTACGGAGCTGGTGGGATGAATTAGAGCTTTAAATACCACCCTGAGCCTGGCTCTGCACAGCCCCTGCAGGCGTGGAGCCAAGGGACAGATTGGGTGACACACGCTGCCGTTGAACAGGCTGATTTTCACACCACCCCCTGCAACCAGCTCCATGTTCGAAGGGGGTTTTTTCCCAGCATTTTGTGGAATAAATAAAGGTCTGAGTGAATTTGTTTGGAGAAAAATATAACGGGTAGAGCAAAGGTTTGTTTACTTGAAGAACCTCAATGGAGAATACAGCATTTGTGGGGGAAGCTGGGTTCTTGTGCCATCTTCAATTCTTAAATCTTCAATTCCTTTTATTCATTTCATATCAAAACATCTCTCATACTGAGGCTTCTCCCCGCCAGCAGTTTTGTTCCTGATTGAATCATTACCCTTGACATCTTTTGTGTAGAACATTAAATTAATCTTTTTGCCATCATCTGGAATAATTAAAGTAAGGACACTTTGTCTAATGAGTTGTAACAGCACAGTTCAAAGAGAGCCTTTCTTTTGTGACATCATTGAATTACCTGGATCCATCCAGCCTGTTCCAATGAAATATAACATGCCAGCTGGTAGGAGCTGATAGATCCCAGGGTTATTCCACACCTGACAATGACACAGTGGAAAATGCAGTTCTGCTCTGCAGTGTACAAGGAGGCCGGGGTCCCTCAGCTGATGAGGTCAGTTTTGGGAGGTTCACCAAGCCCATGGGCCAGGTCCTGGCCTTGGGTCACACCAGCCCCCTGCAGCTCCAGGCTGGGGGAAGAGGGGCTGGAAAGCTGGAAAATGTCCTGGGAGAGCTGGAGACAGTGACTGAACTTGGGCCAGGTGGTCAAGAAGGCCAACAGTACCTGAAATAACTGAGTTCAAAGGAGCAGTGTCCCTAATGTGGGAACGATCCAAGAAAGAAGCCGGAAATGTCTTTAAGGACTCTCTGCAGTTTCTTGGTGTTATTTACCCAGGGGATAAAAGCACCATCAAAGGATGTTTGTTCCTCTCTGGTTGAACATCAATCTGCCTTGTATCGCATTACTCTGAGACTTTGCTCATACAAACAGAAATTAGTCCAAGCAAATCTCTGCTCCGAGAGCTGCCAACTGCATTTCTTCTGTTTCAGAGAGCAAAGATTGAGAAACAGTTGGAGATAAAACCTCCCATTTCTGTATTATCCTTTAGTTTGACTTCTTCTACGTACTTAATTTGAAATTAGTCATGATGAGGCCAGGACACGATCCTGGGTGTTTGTGCTGCTGACTGAAAAAGTAGAACCCAAAACCTGCAAGGAAGGCAGTTCTCCTTCAACTTAAATCCACTTTCAGTATCAAGAAAGTTGTGCGGTTTTTTTATATCTGGAATCAAAGGACAGGATTTACTGATTTTTTTTTTCTTAGTTTGAAGGAAACCTGTGGATTGCAGAGCTCTTAGTCTCACTGCCATCTGAAACAATTGGTCAGTTCTGCAAACAAAACTAAATATTTCTACAAGGAAAAGTTTGTGTTGGCCCCATGTGGCCCTTCAGGGACGGAAAGGACTCATCAGGAAACGGCGACGTTCTAAACTCAAATATTTGTCTTGCTTTAAGCCTCCAGTGAATCTTGTCATGACATCTTTGTTCTGGGTGAGATTTAGGGATGGGGAAGCCCCAGGGAAGGAGCTGCTCCTGCAGATTTTGAAATAAATGAGAACGAATCCATCTACACGCTGCTGATAATGAATTATCCCAGGTTTTTCTTGCCTCAGCCAAGGGCCGGCTCAGCAGAGACCCCCCAGCTGTGGTGGGAAATGCAGGTGGACAGAAGAAATCTACAGCCTTTTCCAACCAATTAAATCCTTGAGGTCAGCAGGGAAAGAATCCAAAATCACAACGAGCTGTGTTGATGTCACCAGCTCAGCAATGCAGATAAATGATGATATTTTACCCGAGCACGTTCAGAGCCAGTGAGGACCAATTTAGCTGGAGGCAAAGACTGTTCCTGGAACTCCTGTGGGCCATGGCTGTGCACACATGGATGTGCTTCCCAGGGTCTGTGCCTCTGACTGTGCTCATTCCTTTCCTTTCCCAGTACATTCCGTGCTGGGATCAGCTCTGCAGTGAGGAGAGGTATTTAAAACCTCTCTGCAGTGTGAAATTCCTACACAAATATAGAATTATTGCACAGGGAGCGAACGTGAATAATCATGGCAGTGATGCAGATACAAGGAATGCACCTGCTGCCCTTCTCTCCTGGGAGAAGATCCAAGTTTTCCTATGGAGTTTGGGATATTTCGAAGAGGAACAAAACAGCTTTGATTCTGTCCCTCTGCTCTGCTCTGGTGAATCCCCACTTGGAGCACCAGGGCCAGCTCTGTGTTCTCCAATAGAGGAAGGACGGGGGCTTGCTGGAGAGAGTCCAGAGGAGGCCACGGAAAGGATTGGAATGATGGAGTACCTGGCTATAGGGAAACACTGAGGGAATTGTGGTTGTCCAGCCTGGAGAAGAGAAGGCTCCAGGGAGAGCGCAGAGCCCCTTGCAGGGCCTCAAGGGGCTCCAGGAGAGCTGGAGAGGGACTGGGGACAAGGGATGCAGGGACAGGACCCAGGGAATGGCTTCCCAGTGGCAGAGGGCAGGGCTGGATGGGATAGTGGGAAGGAATTGTTGGCTGTGAGGGTGGGGAGGCCCTGGCCCAGGGTGCCCAGAGCAGCTGTGGCTGCCCCTGGATCCCTGGCAGTGCCCAAGGCCAGGCTGGCTGGGGCTTGGAGCAGCCTGGGATGCTGGAAGGTGTCCCTACCATGGCAGGGGGTGGCACTGGATGATCTCTATGTTCCTTTCCAATCCAAACCATTCTGGGTTTCTCCTCAAACAACTGGATGAGTCCACATCGCTCAGTGTTGGGGCAAATGAGCACTAGGCTGTTCATGAAGAGAAGGGGAATAAATGCAGCAGGACAGGGATTGCCCATGGAGCAGGCTTGGATTGCCCACGGGACAGGCCGGGATTGCCCATGGGACAGGCCGGGATTGCCCATGGAGCAGGCTGGGATTGCCCACGGAGCAGGCTGGGATTGCCCATGGGACAGGCCGGGATTGCCCACGGGACGGGCTGGGATTGCCCATGAGATGGGCCGGGATTGCCCATGGAGCAGGCCAGGGTTGCCCATGGGATAGGCCAGGATTGCCCATAGAACAGGCTGGGATTGCCCATGGAACAGGCCGGGATTGCCCAGGGGACAGGCCGGGATTGCCCAGGGGACAGGCCAGTGTTGCTCATGGAGCAGGCCGGGATTGCCCATGGGACAGGCTGGGGTTGCCCACAGGACAGGCCGGGATTGCCCATGGGACAGGCTGGGGTTGCCCACGGGACAGGCCGGGATTGCCCATGGGATGGGCCAGGGTTGCCCACGGGATGGGCCGGGATTGCCCAGGGGACAGGCCGGGATTGCCCAGGGGACAGGCCGGTGTTGCTCACGGAGCAGGCCGGGGTTGCTCATGCAGCAGGCCGGGATTGCCCACAGGACAGACCAGGGTTGCCCATGGGATGGGCCGGGATTGCCCACGGGACACACCGGGGTTCCAGGATCTTCCTCCTGTGTGGAGGCACTCCCGGAGCCCAGCACTGCCGGGGCTGCAGCAGCAGCGTTGGCCCAGCAGCCCAGGAGAGGGACAGGCTCTGCCTCTCTCAGCAGTGGAGGATTTGGCACAGTCCCAAAACTGAGGAATTCTCTTCCTTAATGCTCCACTGACCATCCCGAGGTCCCGGGAGTTACGTGATCAATTTACAGCCAATTATGAAGAGATTTAATGGCAAAGGAGCCTACAGAAGGATTAGGAATCTTTTGTGACCTGGCTTCTTACTGAGCTCTGGTTCTGGGCTTGGGTGAACTCATTCCAGGTGCAACAGCTCTGGGAAAAGCAAGCCAGAGGCCAGCAGGCTTGGCTGCCTGGGAATCGTCCTTTCCCTTTGTCAGTGGATCCCTCCCTTTGCTTGCAGGGATAAATTAATTTTAACAAGAACTCGAGCATCCCTTTGGTTTCCTTTTTCACCTAAAATCTCCTTTCTCCTCAGTATCCTTGAGGAGAAAAGACCCCAAATTCCCATTTATGATCCCCCTGGGCACCGTGGATGTGGCAACAAAACTGCACAGATCCATCGGGACTGACACCCAGAAAACATTCCTGCAGCCTGAGGGGGAGGAGATGTCTGAGGGAATTTCTTGGAAATGTCACTGAAGGCAAAGGACCTTCAAGGCTCCTCCAGCTCTGCTCCAGGTCCCAGAAATGCTGTCGAGGATTCCCAGCATGGACCTGGGGACCTCCCTGGATCCATATTTCCATACCTCTGGGAAATCGGGAAAAGCCCTTCCAGCGAAGTATCGCAGACCTGTGGGCTGAGGGGCTCTGGTTTCCACATTATTTGACCAGAAAATTATTACATTCAGAGTTGTTTCAGTCCCAGAGGGTCACTTTGACACAGAAAATAATGAAATAAATCCCTTATTGAGATTCTCACCTCTCCCAAACATCCCTGAAAAGTATCCTAAAGCTTCTCAAAAGGACATTTCCATGTCTTCAGAGAATGCACTGGAAGGACTGAAGTTTTAGGACTGAAGTCTGACATTTTTAAGCAGAAAGTGCATTAATTTTCTCATTGAGAAGCTTCTTTTTACAGATAAAAAGCAGTAGAACAGTGAGACAATGCTCTCCCAGAAGAAAGAGAGCGGTGATGTCGAGTGTTGATGCATTATGATGGCTCCTACACATAAATATATTTTCTCTAAGAGCCCTCACAGCCTTTATTTCACACTAATTACAACAATGAGCATTTTAATAATCTGCTACTCTGATGGCAGCCTTGAAATTGCCATTTACAACCCTGACTTCAAACAGCGATTGGAAAAAAGCTGCTCCTTGATATTTCCATGCACCTTTTTAGCAAAAACATGTGACCAAAATATAATTATTTCTTTAACCTTCCCCCTCAGGATCTCTGCAAACACGACATTCATCACCAAACCTTCACAAGTTTACTTCTAAATACTTAAAAGGAATTACAGGTAGGAATATTGCTCAAGGCTGAAAGGTTTTAGAGGTAAATTGTTCCTTGATTAAAACCTTGAAGTGCTCCCTTTTTTTAGGAGCATTTATTCACACATGGATCAGCCCATCATAACACCCTGAAGCTTTTCCCACATCTTTATATGTAAATTATTATTTTCTGGCCACTTACTGACAGTGGGATTTTGAGGATCAATTGTTCCTATGCTAATTTTAGAATTAATTTAAACTCCTCTGTCAGAAAAGCAGCTACAGTGAAACTGTGCAGAGTTGCCATCAATAGGGATTATTTGCAGGTAACAAATATCTAGAAAATAAATTCTTGATTGATTGTTTTTTTACAATGCATGTGGACAAAAACCTGGAGAAATCATGACACAGGAAAGCACTGGGAAAAGAAAAATAATTTGATTGTATAATATTGAAAAATATTTGATTGCCAGGCTGACTAATTATTGGATTAAAGGAAATTATTGAGATAAATCTATTTTTTTACCTGCTGTGTGAACCTCGACTGGAAGTAGCAGCACCAGCAGCCAGAAATGTCACCTGAGATCCTGTTTCCTCTGGGCCATTCCAAGCAGGAATGATGTTGCTGCTGGACGTGGGAGAACACAAAAGTCTCGGGTCTCTGGTTCAGCAGCACCTGCCCAGGAACACAAAAGGATCTCGGATTTGCATTTGTAAAGCAAAAATAATCCCAGGAGTTCCCAAACTGCAGATTCAGAGGGCGAGGCTGGGGTAGGATTGGCCTAGAACTGGAAAATAGGAGAGAATCACAGAATTCCAGAATCATTCCGGTTGGAAGAGCCCTCCAAGGTCATCGAGCCCAAACTGTGCCCCATCCCCACCTTGTCCCCAGCTCAGAGCACCAAGTGCCACATCCAGGGCTTCCTTGGGCATCTCCAGGGACGGGGACTCCAAACCTCCCTGGGCAGCCCCTGCCACGGCCTGACCTCCCTTTCCATGGGGAAATTCCTGCTGATGACCCTCCCCTGGCCCAGCCTGAGGCTGTTCCCTCTCCTCCTGTCCCTGTTCCCTGGGAGCAGAGCCCGACCCCCTCTGGCTGCCCCCTCCTGAGCCCCCCCAGCTCCCTCAGCTGCCCCTCACATCCCAAGGTTCCTCAAGACATTCCGTGAGCGGGGCCCTGGTTATTTAGGATGCAGAACTGATGTTTAATTCTCCACTGATGTCTGAATAAACCCGGCCCAGCCCCGTGTCTCCACAGGCTCTCCACTGGGAAGAACACCTCCGTGGAAAACACACCGGGGGAGTCACAGCACCCAGGTGATGCTCCCAGACACAGCTCCAGCTCTTTTCACTGCAGTGATTTCTTGGAAAAGTCACTCGCTCTGAAGGCAAGGAGCAAGGATGTGTTGCCATCCGCTGTGGGCAAATTCCCCTCACAAGAGATGAGGTGTGAACTTTTGTAGTAGCCCAAATAACCTTTTCCTGATGGTTCTGAGGTGCTCTCAAAGCTCTGGCTCTCAAAGCCAGGAATTTTGGTGGCAGAGCTGTGCCCCGGGAGGTTCCCAGCCCAGCTGGGTCAGTGTGAGCAGGGGCTCTGCATTGTCCTACCCCGGACCTGCTGCATGGGGCCTTGCCCTCCATTCAGCCCCGAAATAATACAGCTAAATCCTAGGCCTGATTACGAGTCCAAAGGGTTTTTCTGAAAGAAAATGCCACAAATGCCTGGAGTTCTGTGGGATCACAATCCTGCAGAGGAGATTAAGTTTTTCCAGGTGTATTTTCAACGCTCTTTGTAGAAAGGCCCAGCCTTGCCCCAGGCAATGGACTTGGATGTGTGAGCACCGTGCTGTCCTGGAGGTCTTGAACCTAAACCCTGACCTAAAACCTGAATTTCACTGAAATCTGTGACTGATAAGCCCAGCTCAGCCTCTTGGTTTTCCAAGTGTCAGCTCTTTCCCTGCTGCATCACACTGGAAAAGGCCTCAGGCTGTGCCAGGGAGGGTTCATGTTGGATATTGGGAAAAATTTCTTCACTGAAAGAGTGGTCAGGCATTGGAGTGGGCTGTCCAGGGAAGTGGCGGAGTCACCGTCCCTGGAAGAGCTCAAAACACAAGCAGAATTGGCACTTGGGGACATGGTTTAGAGGGAATGGGGGGATTCCATCAGCAAATGGATTTGATGATCTTGGAGGTCTTTTCCAATCTCAGTGATTCTGTGATTCTGTGAAACCCAGCCCAAGACCCCTCCGTATTTTACAAATATTGAAATCCAGGCTCTGCTCTGCC
Source organism: Dryoscopus gambensis (assembly GCA_013389985.1). NCBI lineage: Eukaryota > Metazoa > Chordata > Aves > Passeriformes > Malaconotidae > Dryoscopus > Dryoscopus gambensis. The sequence continues at coordinate 25,027 of WEIT01033591.1, forward strand.
TGTGATTTCCACTCCTCAGCAATCAAAGGGTTGAGAGGGGAATAATGGAGGGAAAGTTTGGGAAGACAAATGGCAAGAGAAGGAAAGAGCAGCCAGGGAGATGTTGCGGCTCAGAACGCAGAGGGAAGAGCAACCCCTGAGGCATGAAGTTCTACTGGATGCCCCTGCCCTGGGGTGTGGTGAGAAGTGCTGAGTGAAGGTCAAGCGTTCAGGGATGTGCGTGGATCCTGTACACCCACATTTCTGGCATTGCATTCCTTACAAAGGCTTTTCTCTCGGGGTAATTAACGCCTCCCGATTGGGGCTTTGCTCTGGAAGGTTGGGGGGGGGGGTGTTTTCTTCTGAGGGATTCCCTTGGTGGGACCTCCTTTAAGGAACTCCAGGGACCCATTAGCACGTAGTTATCTGATTTGTGAGGGTGTTATCAGACGCCGGCAGAGGATGTGCAGGTGTTCTGCTTATCACACACTCAGGAAGGCCCTGAGTGTGTTATAAAGCTAATTTAAGTTATAAAGTTAATTTAAACTGCCTCAGCTTAAGTTAAAGGTAAAGCAGATTCCTCTTCCTGCACCCAGCCCTTACCTGCTGCAGCAGCGGATATTCCCTGCAGGAAGAGGGAAATCTGTCTTCCCTTTTCCTCTCCATCAGCAGGAACAGCTCCGGATTTCACAGAGGAAAGGGAGCAGGAGGGAGGGAGCACAACAGTGTCGGTGTCATTGCCCCATGGTTTTTAGGCTCTTGCATCTCCTTGCAGACATCCCCAAGCAGTCTGATCCCTGCAGCCCATTTGTCTCTCTCCAGCCCAGAAATTCCTGCCGAAATGATGCTGCAGGTGATGTGATGTTAATATAAATTATCTTCAACCCAAATTCCCTCCTTGGCTGAGCAGGAAAGAGCACAAACAGCAGAATTTTGGCCTCTGTATGACACAAACCTGTGCTGAGCTGTTTGAGGAAGGACATATTCAGTGATCCCAGCACAGCACTGAGCCTCTGCCCACACCAGGTCATTCTTGGTGTGAGAGGAGTGAGAGGCCCACCTTGTAAGGAATGAGAGATAACAGCAAAAATCCTTGGAGAAGGATCAACACCGGGGTTCATGAGGCTGTGAATCACAGGAGACACTGCATGTGTCTGCAAGAGGGCTGTGGGGAACCAGATCATTATTAATGACCCCAAGTTTCATCACATTCATTCTTTCTCAAACCTCCTTTGCCACCTTCAAGGGATTAATCACCACAAAGGCCTGGGAAAGTTAAGTTTGTGTTTTTCCAGATGTTGAGGAATAGAAAGGATGCTCCTGTATGCCTGGCAGTGCCCAAGGCCAGGTTAAATGGGGCTTGGAGCACCCTGGGATGGTGGAAGGTGTCCCTGCCCATGGCAGGGTGTGGAATGAGATCACCTTTAAGGTCCCTTCCAACCCAAACAGTTCTGTGACTTTATAAAGGGAAAAAGATCTTTTTTTCAGGTTAGGCCTGGCAGGAGGACACTGAGGGTAGGAATGTCCTGTGGAGCTTTGGCACCCCCAGCCTCACGGAGCTGTTTACTCGCTCCTTCCCTGGCTGCAGAGATCTCAGGTGACTTTGTGACCTTCCTCTTCAACGTGTCACCTCGGCCATGTCTTTCTTAACATTCCAAAATATCCTGAGCTGGAAGGGACCCACAAGGATCATCCAGTCCAGCCCATGGCCCTGCACAGACACCCCAACAACCCCACCCTGGGCACCCCTGGCAGCTGTGGCCAAACGCTCCTGGAGCTCTGGCAGCCTCGGGGCCGGGACCATTCCCTGGGGAGCCTGGGCAGTGCCAGCACCCTCGGGGGGAAGAACCTTTCCCTGAGCTCCATCCCAAGCCCTGACACAGCTGCAGCCGTTCCCTGGGCTTCTGTCACCGTTCTCCAGAGAGTTCTTCCATGTGAAGCTCCTTTTCCTGCCATGGAAGGGCCCTGATCCTTGTCCTGCTGAGGGATCCCTCGGTGCTAGAAAACCTCACCTGGAGAGGACTGGAGTCCTTCCCCTCTCCGTGACCCTGCTCCTTCAGCAGCAGCCAGGGCATCCTCTGGGGGCTCCTGCAGGCAGATATTTATGGGAATTAAGTCCTCCCAGAGATTTAACAAACCCCTGCCAGTTCAGAGCCTGGAAGCTCCGGACTCCTGGTTTAGAGAGGAATGAGCTGAGTGAGGTTTTGTCCCCGTGCTGCAAAGTGAGTTCAGCCAGCACAGAGCAGGGAGGCTGGAAAGCACAGAAATGAGAGCATTTAATGAACTGAAGTGAGATGAAAATGTCACAGACACCAAGGATTCCTTGGTATGTCCCTCTATTTTCCACCTGTTTAATTAGGGCTGCACGGGCTGGTGCTCTTCAAAAGAGAGCTGTGACTACCAGAACCAGCTCTGTCACACCCAAGGTTCTCAATAACACAGCAAGGGTTGGCAGTGGAAATATCTAATATTAAAGTGGCCATTTTAGGTTTTCTTCCAGCAGGGATTATCCAACAGCAAGCCAGGTCTGATGTGAGCAGGTTGGAATCCTCCACCCCGTCCCCAGAGCATCCTGGACTGGTCAAGGGGAAGAGATTTTCATTCCCAGGCATTCCCAGGTCCAGCCAGCTCAGAGCTCCTCTGACGTGGTCAGACCTTCTTTGGGGATTACTAAATATATGGAATATTTGAGGTGAACATCTCCCACCTGACCCCAAGGAGTGGTTGCACCTTCACTGAGAGCAAAGCCAAGGCAAAGGGTTTGGGAACGGCCGAGTGGGATCAGCCAGGAACGAGTCACCCCAGAGCCCTCGTGTAGCTGACCAGGGTTTTCTACATTTTCCACTGAGAAAAAAAGCTGCTCTGCTGCAATCCGAGCTTTCAGCAGGATTGTGTTGGGTTCTGCCCTTTATGTTCTGAATGCAAAGTCAAACATGCAAATAAGGCTGAAATGTTCCATTTTCCCGTGACAAGAACTTCGCATTTCCACTCTTCCTTTCAAAATAATTTTTTGCGATGAAAATTATTGCCTGATGTAATAAAGCACAATAAGGACATCAAGGAGGGCTGTCAAAACGACAACAGAGTAACTTGGAAAAACTTTCTAAACGCCACATTCCGTGCTGAATTTTTAAATATGACATTTCACTCCCCACTGGAATGAAAATTGAATTTGAAATTATAGGGGAAAAAAAAAAGGAGAGACATTTCTGTTCCCACGTAGGTGTAGCCTTAATGCATCAAACATTTCAAACCCCAGACTTTGATGGGGTGGCACCAGGTACTAAAAACAATTTCTGAAAGCTCTAAAATATCACGAAGAAAGTATCAAATGGAGATTTTTAAAACCTTTTAAAACCTTGAAAACTTTCTGCATTAAAAACCAGAGAATATTTGGCTTTTTAAAGGACAATATTGGCTTTTTCAAGGACAAATGTCCTTACAGAATGTCCTTCCCAGCAATGTCCTGATCTGAAATTGCAAGGTCCCCCTCCCCTGCTCGAAGCTCGGTTTCACTGAGAGTGAACTTTAGAGGTTTTTAAGCTCAGATAATATTTAAATTCATGACTTCATCTCTCAAAGGCGTCACTCCACAGCCTTGGGAAGAGGCAAAGGGAGTGGCTCCTGTGCAAGGCTGGTTTCCAGCAATACCCAGATGGAAACCTTTAATTTGCATTTTTCCGCTTCGTGTTAATTCCTCTTTATATGAACAACAGAAAATGACTCCTTCCCTGAATGTATAAATATGTGGAAATTGGATCAACTTAAAATATTGCAGTGTAAAATGTCTGTAAATGTTTCTAAATATTGAAATAAAGTTTGTTTTACTAGAGACAGGAAGAGTTTCTTGGGGGCTCAAAGCTGGGAGAGCTGGGGCTGCTCACCTGGAGAAGAGAAGGCTCCAGGGAGAGCTCAGAGCCCCTGGCAGGGCCTGAAGGGGCTCCAGGAGAGCTGGAGAGGGACTGGGGACAAGGGCTGGAGGGACAGGACACAGGGAATGGCTTCCCAGTGGCAGAGGGCAGGGCTGGGTGGGATATTGGGAAGGAATTGTTGGCTGTGAGGGTGGGCAGGCCCTGGCCCAGGGTGCCCAGAGCAGCTGTGGCTGCCCCTGGATCCCTGGCAGTGCCCAAGGCCAGGCTGGACATTGGGGCTGGGAGCAGCCTGGGACAGTGGGAGGTGTCCCTGCCCGAGGAACAAGATGAGTTTTAAGGTCCCTTCCCACCCAAACCATCCCATGATTCCATAAAAGCTGGATGAGACTCGAGGTTTCTCCTCCACAGCCACACTGCAGGTGTACACTCAGGAAGAGCCCCCTGTGCCCTCAGGACACGCCAGGGTCAGCTTTTCCAAGATCACCTTCCTTGTCTTAAACTGGAATACTGAAGCTGCATTGCTGAAGGGGCTTTTCAGTGGCTTGAAAACGAGAGGGATTCCTGCAAACCCAAAAAAAAAAAAAATCCCAAACAAAATTAAAACAACAACAGCAAAACCAAAACAAGGCAAAAAAAATCCCTCAGCAGAAGGGCTTGGGAATACTGCCTGGGATGGAGAGCGGCTTTTGGAGCCAGGAGATTGGCAGGGAGGAAAACTGAGTTTGAAATGTGTTGTCAGGGCAGCTCTGTGATCCTGGGGCTGTGGATTTCTCTGTGAGAAATAAAACCTCTCGTGGTAATTCCTGAGGATTGTGCAGGAACAAGAGGGGAAAATCTGCAAAGCAGAGGAACCTTTGGAGAGTTGATTGGGACAAATTGTACCACTGAGACTTTCTGGTGTAATCCCCACTGCTCCTGTCCCTTCAGAGCTCTGCAGCAATCCCAGAACTTTTCCTTGCTCTTTCTGAGCTGCCTGGTTTTGGGAACACCCAAATTCCAGAGCTCTCCTGGGATTCAGCTCCAGGCCACGTGGCTCTGGAAAGGAAGCTTAACTTCAACCACCTCCTGGTGGAAATCCTGAACATTTCCAGGTAGGACTTGAGGCCATCTGACCTCACTCATGTCCCTGTGGGTGCCACAGCTCTGTCGTGGTCACCTTGGCTGAGTTGATTCCTTGTGCCACCAGCACTGGCTGGAGCATCCTTTAAATGAAGGTAGATTTGGGGTAGATCTCATTAATTTGCCCTAAGTCCAGGTTTAAACTCAATCCTAAGACTCAACGTTTAGACTTGGGGGTGAATTTCACTTGCAATGCAGCACAGGTGTCCCTAAAAATCCTGCAGAACCCCTGGAATTCCCTCAAGGGGCTTTTAAAGGTTCCCATACCTGTCTGGCTCTTCCCTCAGGCCCAGCAGTGGCTGCAGTTGGAATGTCGTGGATTATTCTTCCAGGCTGTAAAAGGAGTAGCTGGAGGTTTGGGAATTACCTGGAACTGCTTGAAATAAGCCTGTGAATGCCAACTGAATCTTCCTCTCCATAACTGTTCCGTGTGGAGCTGAACGGGCAGGGGGATGGCAGCAGCCCTGACATTTTTTGGTGTTCCAGAGCTTTTCTGGTTGTTTCCGGGAGGAAATGTCTGGGTGAGTGAATCCCAGTTTCAGTGGTGCATTAGGAGTGTGAGCTCTGGCTCAAGAAATAATCTAGGACTGCAAATTCCACAGGAACTTGTGAGAATTGGCATTATGTGCGTGCCAGGGTCCGTGGGAGGAGGAGGAAACTCTTCCTGGAACCCCACAAAGCTCCTGAGAAGGAGTTATGGAGCTGAACTAATGAGTTTGCTGATCAAAAGAGCCTCATCTGAGTTTTAATGGTGCTCGACATAAAAGGGTTATTTGAATTTATGGCGGTGTCTCTTCGTTCTTGTGGCAGAGTAGTTTGGAAGATCATTTTTAAAACATCCCATCCCATTCATTAATGAAGGAAATTCAGTTTGTACCCTGAGTAATGTCTTATCTAAAGTTGCAAGAGTATAAGAAGGCTCTTTTCATATGGAAATCCTCCAAGTCTTTAGCATTTCTTCGTGCACTCTTTGATTTACATTTTCCCAACAGAACTGACTGAAAACCCTGTTTCGGATGAGGAGGGCTCACCACTAATGGAATATATGGCTCTATAATATTTTCATCATTACATAAACCCCACATTTAAATATCCTGCTCTTCTGGCCAGAACGCTTTGCTGAGCAGATGCTCCTTAATGAGCTCTTCCCAGTGACACCGAGGCCTGGGAGTTGATTTACAATGCATGAAACCCAGGAATATTTCAAACTGTTCCTCCCCACATGCATCACGCTGCACCGACTTTCATCTGCCATCCTATTGCCCAGCTGAGCCTTTTTTCTGTCCTTTCAAAGTTCCTCCAAATCCTCTCATATCAGGCACCATTCAAAACTCTCTCACATCGAAATAATTTTCTCTAAGCCATAATTTGCTGCCAACCTCCATTCACTCCTCACTAAATCTATGCAGGAATTGTGCCTCTTGCAAGAATTGCTGGGCTCTGGAGCTGCTCATCTCTTTCCATGCTGAAAGTTTGCCTCTAAATTCTACATTTTGGGGTTTTACCTCTTGAAGCCTGGTTGGGAAAGCTGGGGGTTTTCATCTGGAGAAGGGAAGGCTCCAGGGAGAGCTCAGAGCCCCTGGCAGGGCCTGAAGGGGCTCCAGGAGAGCTGGAGAGGGACTGGGGACAAGGGCTGGAGGGACAGGACACAGGGAATGGCTTCCCAGTGGCAGAGGGCAGGGCTGGATGGGATATTGGGAAGGAATTGTTGGCTGTGAGGGTGGGGAGGCCCTGGCCCAGGGTGCCCAGAGCAGCTGTGGCTGCCCCTGGATCCCTGGCAGTGCCCAAGGCCAGGCTGGAGGGGCTGGGAGCAGCCTGGGACAGTGGGAGGTGTCCTTGGAATGAGGGGAACGCTGGAATGAGATGATCCTTCACGTCCCTTCCGCCCCAAACATTCCATGACTCCACAACGATTCCATGGCTCATTTCTAACCAGTGAGAGAAGCTGTCACTGTGGAGATCTTTAACCACACTGCTGGGACAGCACCACACGGCTCGCATCGGGGCAGCCTGGAGCCTCCATCTCCTCACCAGTGGTCCCTGGGATAAATCAGGGATATAAAAATGTCGATGCAAAATGCTGCTAAAAGCAGCTTTTCTCTATTGTGTGAGAAAATGTTCTTTCTCACACAAGTGATCAGAAATATTCTCAAAACTAAAGAACACTTGTGACCTGGCTAGAGAAATTGTTTATGATAGAGTAGGACCAATGTTTTTAGTATTTAGCCTATCACACCAAGGAGGTGGATGTGTGTTTGACCAATTTTTCTGTGAGAGAAAAAGGATATAAAAGAACTTGTAATTAATTAAATAAATCACTATTCTGCTGGATTAAGAAAAGACTGCTGCCTGGTTCTTCTCCTACGGCTCCGGGACCGCGGGCGTTTCCCATATAAAATTGCCCACGGGGAGCTGTGGATGGAGCTGATTCCCATCCTGTGTGGAGCACTCGGCTCGTGGTTGCCATGGCCTGTGCTCCTCAGGATTCCTTCAGCACTTGTCATTTATTTGCTGTGCCGGAGTGAGAGGCTTTGGGAAGTCTCCAAGAGGAAGAGAGCAAACAGGAGCACAAACAGAGGCTCCACCAGCCGGCTCTGGGATGCTCCCTCCTCCCGGGATCCTCGCTCCCTGGGCCGTGCCCGAGAACAATGAGCGGTTCTCAGAGCTCTGTTTGGTCAGGGCTGAACCCTCTGTATCTTTGGGGTGGTTTCAGGCGGAAAGGCTGGGCCGTGCACCCTTCAGCCACTGGTTTCACTGGTTTGGTTCTCGGGAGGGTGCACGGACTGCAGGGCAGCTGGGGAGGGAGAAGCGGCGACACCTTGCTCAGGGGAAGAGGTTTTTGGGAGATCAAGAACCTGGTGGGAGTTGGGTGTTGGAACAGCCCCTTCACCCCAAAGAGTGGGATTGATGGAGACCAAGGCGAAGGTTGGGGTCAGGAATGACACAGCAGGGCTGGGACAGAGGGATTTGCTCAAGGCCGGACCTGAGGTCCTCTCCCAGAGCAGGAGGGGTGAGAAGAGGATGTGCACGTCCTGAGACCCCAGTGACTTCAGTGCCCCCCTTGGCAATGAGTCTGGGGAGGTTTCGGTGGGAGCTCAGGGAAAGGTTCTTCCCCCCGAGGGTGCTGGCACTGCCCAGGCTCCCCAGGGAATGGTCCCGGCCCCGAGGCTGCCAGAGCTCCGGGAGCGTTTGGCCACCGCTCCCAGGGATGCCCAGGGTGGGGTTGTTGGGGTGTCTGGGCAGGGCCAGGGGTGGGACTGGTGATCCCTGTGGGTCCCTTCCTTCTCAGAAGATTCCGTGACCCCATAATTGTCACACGTCATTTCCATTACCCACACTGACCTTTTGCCTCTCCTTTTGCAGGTTTCCTGCTCCAGAGGTAGCAGCCAATTGAAGCTCCTGGGAATACCTTATATTTCAATATCTTCCTATCCTTCTTTTTTCCTTGCTATCCCTTTTCCCCCTTTTTTCTTCCCAAGCCAATCATCCCAGTACAAGAACCACAGGAAAATTCTTCAAAAGACAAATGGTTTCAGCAGCTCCCTTTGGCCAGAAGATGCCATAAAACTGCTGCAGGTTTTTGTCTCCTCATCATTAAGTGATCAGAATCCCTTCGTCCTGTGTCCAGTCATCACCAACTGAGGGTCTCCCACCCGAATTTTAACTTCCCAGCTGGCCTTACATCCAATATCTCACTGAAAGCCTAGGATGAGTCACATTTACTGCTTTATTTATGGTGCAGTCAAAGGCTGGAGGAGAGGGAGCAGTGACTGCTGTGCCAGTGCATAAAATATCCCTCGTTCCTTTAGCCCTGGATCACAAACATCAGGCTTGCCAGACAAGCAAATGGTGGGAAACTCTGTCACCTTGAATTTGGGTTTGTGGGGATGGTGGGACAGGACAGCAGAACTGCCCTGAGGATGGAGAAGCTTGAAATGAGCAGGAACAGCAGGAAAAGGGAACACAGAGGCATCCCCACCGTGGGATGAAGTGGAGAAAGGGGATTTTGCCAAAAGGAAGCTCCACGGGAGGCAGGCAGAGCTGCCGTGCCCAGATCCATGTTGGGAGAATCCCGAGCTGCAGGAGCTCCAGCCCACACCACATCTGTTCCTGCCTTGTGGTGTCCTGGATACCTTTGTTCCTTCTGATTAATATTCTTTAATATCCCAAAAATATCTTCACTGAAAGGGTGGCCGGGCAGTGGGGGAGGCTGCCCAGGGAAGCAGTGGAATCCCCATCCCTGGAAAAAACGAGTGGACACAGCACTTGGCAGGTTTGGTTGAGGGTTGGACTTGGTGATCTTGGAGGTCATTCCCAGGCTTAACGATTCCGGGTCTCTCTGATATCAAACTTAGGGAATTTCCTTCTCCAAAAAGGTCAGTTGGAAAGCTGGAATAAGGTCTGGATAAACCTCCCAAGCTGAGCCGTTGGTACCGGAGGGCTGGCACAGCACAAAGCTCCCAGTTTAGGTGACATGAAAGATTTCAGCTTGCCCGAGTCTGAATAATTGAGCTGACATGATCAGATCATCTTTTGATGGTCTAATTGAATTATGTGCATTTCTAAAAGCTTTTCTCAGTGGAGCTAATGAGTTTTATGTCTGTACTGAGCCAGGCAGACCCAGCCAGGGTTCCAACCTTCCTGTCATGGATCTAAACAGGACAAGGGCTCAGCCAGGAATTCTAACCCCAATTATCAAAGGTTCATTTCAATTCCTCCCTTCTGGTGACTGCTCAGAACCTTGTCCCAGTAGGATTCCCTGTGACTTCCTTGGGATGTGGGATATTATCTATCAGGGTGTTTCCTGGGCAGTCTGAGGAGCTGAAGAGGGAAGATGACTTTGCTTTTATGGGATCCAAGCTGGTTTCTGTTGTCCCAAGGGATGAGTTCCTAAGCTCACGTAACTAAAAGTAAGTCACCGAGATAAATGGAAGAAGATTTTTTTACAAGGAGGGTGGGGAGGCCCTGGCACAGGGTGCCCAGAGCAGCTGTGGCTGCCCCTGGATCCCTGGCAGTGCCCAAGGCCAGGCTGGACAGGGCTGGGAGCAGCCTGGGACAGTGGAAGGTGTCCCTGCCATGGCAGGGGGTGGATCTTTAAAAATCTTTTAAAGATTCTCTCCCACCCAAACCGTTCCATAACTCTGTGGACATTGTGAGCTGAACATCAACCCTACAAGAACAGATTCCCTTCACTGACTTTCCTGATCTTGCAACAGAGGCAAAAGCGAGGCTGGATATAAAAAAAGAGTTTATCCCATTGGGGAAAGTGTCTACAGAGAGGGCGAGGTGCCAGTTCCAGCACCTCCACCTGAACTTCAGCCCCAGGAGGAACTGAATGTGCTGAAACCTTTGTGGTGAGGAGAAGTTTGCTCAGCCCGGAGTGTCAGCTCCGAAATCCACCCTGTATTTGCCTTCGGATGAGCTTTGTGCCATCAGCTGTTCTGAAAACAGGGATTTACAGCTATGGGAACCCCGGGGGTGTGAGAGGAGGCTCAGAGGTTCCTCCTCCACCTCAGTCACCTTCCACCTGATGGACACTGTCCCTTTGGCCACCCAAATCTCTGCTGGTGGAGGCCGCAAGTCGTGTGAAGGTTCAGGTTCCTCCAGGGTTACTACAGAGTTACTACTGCCACACACAGCCCTGTGTCTGCCTCGCTGTCACTGTCACTGCACCTTTGTCTGCTACACAGCCTGGCCAGGATGGGAACATCGCTGGAATCAAAGCCAGCGTTCAGGGAATTTCAGCAGATCATGGAATGGTTTGGGCTAGAAGGGACCTTAAAACTCATCCCATTCCACCCCCTGCCATGGCAGGGACACCTCCCACTGTCCCAGGCTGCTCCCAGCCCCATCCAGCCTGGCCTTGGGCACTGCCAGGGATCCAGGGGCAGCCACAGCTGCTCTGGGCACCCTGGGCCAGGGCCTGCCCACCCTCACAACCAACGATTCCTTCCCAATATCCCATCCAGCCCTGCCCTCTGGCAGTGGGAAGCCATTCCCTGTGTCCTGTCCCTCCAGCCCTTGTCCCCAGTCCCTCTCCAGCTCTCCTGGAGCCCCTTCAGGCCCTGCCAGGGGCTCTGAGCTCTCCCTGGAGCCTTCCCCTCTCCAGGTGAGCAGCCCCAGCTCTCCCAGCCTGGCTCCAGAGCAGAGGGGCTCCAGCCCTGGATCAGCTTCGTGGCCTCCTCTGGACTGGCTCCAGCAGCTCCACGTCCTTCTCATGCTGGGGGTTGCAGAGCTGGAGGCAGCACTGGGGGGGTCCCATGGCAGCAGAGCAGAGGGACAGAATCCCTCCCTGGACACTTCAGCCCAGCACAGCCGAGACCCCTGGAGCTTCTTGTCCACCCCCACCCCAAGTGCTGCTCCCCAGGGCTGTGATTTCCCTGCTGCCAGACCTTTCCCTCCTTGTTCCTGATGCTGGAGCATCCCACAGTGATCTGGAACCGGCACCAGGATCAGGCCTGCAAAGTTCATGGAAACATCTGACACATCCGCTGAAAACATGGGGAATTATCCCCTCCTGCCCCTCCAGAGAGCTCTGCTGCCTTGGAAGAGAGAGATCCAGCTGGAATTTTTAAAACCTCCTTTTTACAGTATCAGTGTAATCAAGACAGGATCTATTCCCTGACGTGTTCCTTCATTGCAGAACCAAGAAGTTTTCCTTGTTTTTTTTTTCTTTCTAGGAACAAAGCCAGTCTTTGGAACACTCAATTTCAGCGTGAAGGGTCCAGACGGATTTTGACAAGACTGCTGCAGTTTGTCACGGTTGTGATCTCGAGACAAGGATCTGACAATGGATGGATGTGGAATTTAACAGCATAACAAATGACAAAACCCATCTCCAGAAAATGACACCCTGAGGTAAATGGAGGCTTTACTTTCAGGGGAAAAAAAACAACGAAAAAAAAGCCTGGACAGGAAAGGTGAACCTTATCAGCTCATGCAGGAGAAATCACAACATTTGCATGAAATGCCTGTTGGAATTCTCCTGAGGTATCACACTCCTAAAAAGACCTGTCATTCCCAGGCACTCCACAGGGATTAGCAGCTTCATGGGAAGGAGCCAGTGTGATTCTTGAGGTTTGAAGATCAACAATGAATGAATAAATAAAAGCAGATAAATTTATGTTCTCTGAACAGGGTGCTCCTGCATTTACAGCCACTTGCTTCCGTGTGGGCAGAGGCCGCTGGATCTTTACAGACCAAGCTAGGCCTTCTCAAACTGGTCCAGGGGCTCAGGAATTGAAAGGTCACCTGGGTGTGCCCAAAGGGATGGTCCTGGTGTGCCCTCCCAGCACAGGGAACCCCCAAACCTCTCTGTTCCCACCCCCCGCGGGAGGGGCTGGACCTGAACACGATTCATCTCCTGCTTTGATCTGCTGGCAGCCCTCGGTGGGAGCTGGGGGTCAGCACGGCCTCGGGGGCCCAGGCCACTGATGAGCCGGAGCTCTCCCGGCTCCTTTTACCTAAAAATCAATCTCTGCCTGTGTGCCCATCCCCTCTGATCCTTGAGGATCCCTCCAGACTGGCTTTTATCCTTTGTTCCAGAGACCAAACCTTCCAAAGCCTTTCCCACGTCGAGCCTGTTCTCCTGCACACCCCGACACCGAAGTTCCGGCTCTTTCTGTAACTCCAGCTCTCCCCGCACGGCTCCCTCCTCTCTCATTCCTCCCTCCTCTCTCACTCCTCACTGCTTCCCCAGGGACACTGCAGCTCTTTCCTGCTCCTCAGCGCTGCCTTTCATCTGCTCCTGTTCCCTCTGGACCCCCTCCCCTGCCCACGTCAGCAGGAACGCTGCAGCAAACAGCCGGAGCCCTCCAGGCCACATCCATGGGCTGGAATCATCTCTCCAAAACTCGTGTCCTTGGAAAAAACCAGCTGAGTGGAGGTGTTGGCACGGAGGGGACAGAGCAGCCCCTTTCCATTTGCTGACTTGGCCCTCCCCGGGGTGGGGACGCAGCTGACAAAGGTGACAATGCAGGCAGGTCCTGCCTCTGTCAGCACTTTCAGGGAGGAGGTCACCTCTGCTGCGGCTCTGGGAGTCAGATGGAGTTTGTTCCACGTCCTTGGAGAGGCCTGCAAGGAGCCTCAGGGCCTTGGAGCTGGACTTTGGGAGCCAGGACAAGAAGGGGCTGCTGGCAGCTGTCTGGTGTGCCAGGCCATGGGCACCAGACCTCTCCATGCTGTCCTCCACGGCCTGGCTGGCTTGGAGCAGTTGTTCCAGTCATTCCCATGCCAGGTCCCACAGTTTGGGTCATCTCTGTGTGTGGGACAACCTCATTTCCCCTGCCCAGGAGGGCAGAGCTGCTGTGGGGTGACCCAGCTGTGGGTCCTGACACACACAGGGGATTCCTGCATCTCCTCACCATTTGGTGGCCTCGTGACTGTCCAGCCGGTGTGGGGCTGCCTGTCCAGCTGAGAGACCACAGGGGACACGGCCCTGTTCTCAGGAGGGCAGGGTTAGATGGGATATTGGGAAGAAATTCTTCAGTGTGTCAGATGTTTCCATGAAATTTGCAGGCCTGATCCTGGTGCCAGTTCCAGATCACTGTGGGATCAGGAACAAGGAGGGAAAGGTCTGGCAGCGGGGAAATCACAGCCCTGGGGAGCAGCACTTGGGGTGGGGGTGGACAAGAAGCTCCAGGGGTCTTGGCCAGGTGCTGGCAGCACAGAACCCGCCCTGTGCTGGGCTGAAGTGTCCAAAGAAGTGTCCAGGGAGGGATTCTGTCCCTCTGCTCTGCTGCCATGGGACCCCCCCAGTGCTGCCTCCAGCTCTGCAACCCCCAGCATAAGAAGGACGTGGAGCTGCGGGAAAAATTCCAGAGGAGGCCACAGAGTTGCTTCCAGGGCTGGAGCCCCTCTGCTCTGCAGCCAGGCTGGGAGAGCTGGGGCTGCTCACCTGGAGAAGAGAAGGCTCCAGGGAGAGCTCAGAGCCCCTGGCAGGGCCTGAAGGGGCTCCAGGAGAGCTGGAGAGGGACTGGGGACAGGGGCTGGAGGGACAGGACACAGGGAATGGCTTCCCAGTGCCAGAGGGCAGGGCTGGATGGGATATTGGGAGGGAATTGTTGGCTGTGAGGGTGGGCAGGCCCTGGCCCAGGGTGCCCAGAGCAGCTGTGGCTGCCCCTGGATCCCTGGCAGTGCCCAAGGCCAGGCTGGATGGGGCTGGGAGCAGCCTGGGATAGTGGAAGGTGTCCCTGCCATGGAAGGGGTGGGATGAGCTGAGCTTTAAGGTCCTTTCCCACCCAAAGCATCCCAGGATTCTCACCCTCCCCTGCTGCAGCTCCGTGTCCTGAGGAAGCCTCGCTCTGCCCTTAAATATTAATGATGAAGTTCAGTGGAGCTGCCTCACTCCCAGCTCACATCCAGGGCAACAGTCAGGCTTTTTTTATCTTCACTTGCCATCTGCTCTTTCATCAAATCATTTGTAAAGGAGAGGCCTTCACATTCAGGAAAATCATCTGATAAATAAACACCCTCTTACATGGCCGTACCTTTTATTGGGCTGTTAACTGCTCGAGCTGTGCAAGATAAATAGGTTTAATTAGTGGTAAGACATCCCTTTTTTAACATTTACAGGAGTCTAATCATCATTCCCCTCGCATAGGCAGGCTCAGAATTTTAAGCAGGGCACAGACTCCTCTCCTGTGCTGCGTGTGCTGCCAGGAGGGTCCCATGAATAATTTAAGACCACGTCATCTTCTGGCCCTCCAAGAAAATACCAATATTTTGCTCCCACTTCCTGAACTCCTGTCCACGAAGGATTGACTGCATTCCCGTGGGAGCTGCACAGCCCGCAGTGGAATCCATCCACTTTTTCCAGGGCTCTGGGAAGCTTTCACAAGTCTCAGGAGGAGCAGGGTCAGCCAAAACAGGGCAGAGCAGGCGCTGCTGCCGCGGTGACATCGCGAGGGTGTCTGAGCTCCCAACACTCCCCAGGCAGCTCCCGCTCAGCCCCAGCAGTTCTGTGCTCTGGAGGCAGCACCTGGACATTGATTTACAAAGTCCTGGGGACCAGCGAGGTCCCTCAGGTCATTCAGCTGCCACAGGGCGTTGTTGTGGCCCCTCTGGGGAGCGTGAAGGGTCCTCAGGGCCAGCTCCAATCTCTGCTCTGAGACAGGGACAGGAGCCCAGGGAACGGCTGCAGCTGTGTCAGGGCTTGGGCTGGAGCTCAGGGAAAGGTTCTTCCCCCCGAGGGTGCTGGGCACTGCCCAGGCTCCCCAGGGAATGGTCCCGGCCCCGAGGCTGCCAGAGCTCCGGGAGCGTTTGGCCACCGCTCCCAGGGGTGCCCAGGGTGGGGTTGTTGGGGTGTCTGAGCAGGGCCAGGGGCTGGACTGAGGATCCCTTCCAATTCAGGATATTCCAGGGTTCTGTGATTTGGCAGCTGCCTCTTCTGGCTCCCAGAATTCCCACAGGAATCAACCCAAAAGTGTTAAAACTGCAAACAAATTTGAGGACGCTTCAGTTCAAGAGACCTTGGGAGCTGCCAGTGTCCCTCCCAAACCTGTGCCCTTCTCGTCCTTCGTGTGCTGGGCAGCAGCAAGGGGCTGCTGGAGATGGAGCAGAGCTCACCCCTCATGAGGAAGCTGAGGAACAGCAGGAAATCCTGCTCCTCGGGAAGCCTTTCCTAACAAAATCAATCCTGTTCAGAAGATGGAACATCCCACCCCAAAGAAGGTCTCTGCTGATTGCCTGGTGCAGAAGTGCTGATGGAGCTGAGTGCAAACTCCTTCTGGAGCCAGAGGTGGATCTGAGAGCAGCCCCGGGGCCAGGGCTGGGGCTGAGCAGGGGGCAGGATGGATCTGTCCCTCGGGAATGGCTCAGGATCCGCTGAGCCTCTCTGCAAAGGTGATGATGCCTGGGAGGGAGACGGGGGCCTCACTGCTGCTCCAGGCAGCACCTGGAGGAGAGGTGTGAGGAGGGTTTTCCTTAAAAAAACCTGGTCTTTGCCTGAGCTGAAGGAGGGTGGAGTTAGAAACAGAGGGGAAAGGAGAAGGAGAAAAGGAAGGAAACGGTGGAAGAAATCACATGTAAAAAGTTGGAGGAGAGAAATAAAACCGGGAGAGGGTCACAAAGATTAAAACCCCACAGATATTTCAATTGTAGGGCAAGGAGCAGCTTTCCTCTCTTGGCTGGGCTGGAATGCCCTGAGCCAGGGGCAGCAGTGGCCAGAGGAGGACACCGGGCAGGACTTTGGGACACAGAGCCAGGGAGGGCACCAAGGGAAAGGGGGGATTCTGCCCCTCTGCCTCGCTCAGGTGAGACCCCACCTGCAGAGCTGCCCCAGCCCTGGGGAACAACATCAGCAGGACGTGGAGCTGCTGGAGCCAGTCCAGAGGAGGCCCCAGAGCTGCTCCCAGGGCTGGAGCCCCTCTGCTCTGCAGCCAGGCTGGGAGAGCTGGGGCTGCTCACCTGGAGAGGAGAAGGCTCCAGGGAGAGCTCAGAGCCCCTGGCAGGGCCTGAAGGGGCTCCAGGAGAGCTGGAGAGGGACTGGGGACAAGGGCTGGAGGGACAGGACACAGGGAATGGCTTCCCACTGCCAGAGGGCAGGGCTGGGTGGGATATTGGGAAGGAATTGTTGGCTGTGAGGGTGGGGAGGCCCTGGCCCAGGGTGCCCAGAGCAGCTGTGGCTGCCCCTGGATCCCTGGCAGTGCCCAAGGCCAGGCTGGACGGGGCTTGGAGCACCTGGGACAGTGGGAGGTGTCCCTGCCCGTGGCAGGGGTGGGATGGGATGAATTTTAAGGTCCCTTCCCACCCAAAGCATCCCAGGATTCCATGAGCTCACACCTGCAACCCTGGGAAGGCAGGACCCCAGGGGCCCATAAAAACAGGATTAATGCTCCCTGTCAGCAGAGCGAGGAGCTCTGTGTGTAAACAATTTTTATTCCCGGGCCCACCAATCCATCCCTGGCTGTTCCTGGCAGCGGGTCCAGAGTGCAGCTCAGGAATCAGCAGTTCCACCTGGCTGCCCCGGGATCCGAGCTGCCAGCTCCCCTGGCCCCGGGCTCCTGGGGACCATTACCCCTGGATTTGTTCCCTGGATATCAATCCCACTCCTGGGCACCCTGCCTGAAACACCAGCAGTAAAACCCCCACCACAAGCTCCAGGCTCGCAGTGCTGAAGGGACAGGATTCCTGCACTGCCTGCAGCGGGTTGTGAAATTTAAGGGCCAGATCCTGGAGCTGCTGCATTGTCTGGCCGGGATCCAGCAGATAAATAAGCTGCTGTTTCATCTCCAGCCAGCGAATCGCCCCAATTAAAATCAATAAGATTAATCTCATTAATTGGGTAGATACAGGAGCTACCTCTGCGTGCCCAGCCCAGCTCTTCTGAGATAAAAACCTTGACTGAACCATAATCTACACCAAAATATAAGCAAACTTGGCTAAAGCCATCTTCTTTCCACAAATCCCCGTTCTTGGCAGGAGCCCGGGAGCTGCAAATTCCTGCAGAGGGGGGGAGCGAGAGGAGCTCTCCGCTCCCAGGGGTGTGAGCCCCAAAGCAGCTCGGGGCTTCAGCTGCCTCCAGCGGTTCCTCTCCACGCTGTCAGGGTGAGAGATTCCACCGGGATTACAGGGAAGGGCTGCTCTCAAAGGTCACCTGCAGTGCCACCGAGCCCTGGGGGAAGAGCAAAGGGAGGGAGGAGGGGAGGGAGAAAGGGAGGGAGGAGGAAGAACTCCCTGACAGCTCCATCCCCGAAAAGCATTCCCTGCTACTGCAGGAGACGTAAAGCACCCCCTTGGTTCTCCTTCCTCCCATCTCTGCTCCTCCCACCTGCACAGCTGGGGAACAACATCAGCAGGACGTGGAGCTGCTGGAGCCAGCCCAGAGGAGGCCCCGGAGCTGCTCCCAGGGCTGGAGCCCCTCTGCTCTGCAGCCAGGCTGGGAGAGCTGGGGCAGCTCACCTGGAGAGGAGAAGGCTCCAGGGAGAGCTCAGAGCCCCTTGCAGGGCCTGAAGGGGCTCCAGGAGAGCTGGAGAGGGACTGGGGACAAGGGATGGAGGGACAGGACACAGGGAATGGCTTCCAGAGGGCAGGGTTAGGTGGGATATTCATGGTGATGCAGAACCTCTTCCTGCTAGGCAGCTCTGGGTGAGTTAAACCTCGTGTGCCTCAGTTTCCCTGGAATTCTGGACTGTGAGCAGTCTGCCTGGCAGAGCCCAGGTGGAGCCCTCCCTGCCCAGCCCTGTGGGTGAAGCCCTTTTGGGGCAGAAACATTTGATCTTCCCACGCGACCCCTGTTTGAGGGCAGTGAGTGCCACTCAGAGCCCCGAGGCTCCGAGGCTCCCTCCCTGCTCCCTCCCCTCCCACCCTCTGATATCCCAAGGATTCCGAGCCCCTGGAGCAACCTGGTCTCCCTGGAGTGGGATACAGGGGGGAGCTGGGCACAGCAAGGTGCAGGGGTGTCACCAAGGAGCGTTCTGGGTTATTTCAGCAGCCCCAGACTCTCCAGAGCTCCCACAAAACACTGATTTGTTCAGGGACAGAACAGCCCACACCGCTTTTCCTCTCTCCTCCTTTACCCCCTAATGAAAACCATCTCCGAGCTAAATTAAATTCTCCCTCACAGCACACCCAGCCCTGAGGGCAATTAAAGAAACATAATGAATCTGCTCCTTTTTTTTTTCTTTTTTTTTAAGGCAATTAACTTGAAGCAGATCCAAAGGTGAACCGTGTAGCTTTGAAAAGTGACTCATGACTCCAAAAATGACTCCAAAATGGCTTGGGGAGGGGAGGGCACTGCTGGGTCAGAAGTTGGTGTAGCACTTTCACGTGCAGCTGCCTGGGTGAAGGTGGGGAGGAAGCAGCAGGTGAGGACCTGGGGCACAATGGTTCAGCCTCGCTGATGGAGATGTGAAGTTATCACCTCTGCTGAGCTTCTCAATCCCCTCCCTGGCTGCCCTCACACGAATCTTGCCAAGGGATGTGGAGACAGGGCTGGAGGGCAGAGGTTTGGCACACACGGGGAGGGGACAACAGCTCCGGAGAGAGTCAGCCCCGGCCAGGGGTCCAGGAGTGCCCAGAGGTTGGAGGTGACTGAGAAAGGCCAGCAAGGTGCAAGGATGGGCTGGTGAAATAAATTGGAATTACATTTTTCACTTAAATCTGTAGTGAAGGGAAGGGAAGTTCGGGAAGGGAAGGGAAGTTCGGGAAGTTCGGGAAGGGAAGGGAAGGGAAGGGAAGGGAAGGGAAGGGAAGGGAAGGGAAGGTGTTTTAGAGTGTCCAGCTCTTAAAATTGTCTTAAACCAAGGCAGTTGTTCACACACAGCAAAACCACCTTGAAAGGGGCCACTGATCCCATTTCTGGGGGAGCAGAGCTGTCCCAGGGTCCGGCCCTCCCAGGGTGTGAGCTCATGGAATGGTTTGGGTTGGGAGGGACCTTAAATCCCATCCCATTCCACCAGCCATGGGCAGGGACACCTTCCACTGTCCCAGGGTGTTCTAAGCCCCGTCCAGCCTGGCCTTGGGCACTGCCAGGGATGGGACACTGGGAAGGTGGCTCCAGCATCGCATGGCTCTGCAGGAGGAGGACTCAGCTGGGACACTCAGAGCAGCATTTGTCCCAGACTTTGCCTCTCAGGTTTGGGGCACACAGGTCCCTCACTAGAGCTGAGTTCCCACCCACCCCTGGAGCCACAGCGGGGTCCTGCTGGCAGGGGACTCCCCCACCTCCTCTGAGCTGCTGCAAAGCTGCTCCCACTGCTGGGGGCTGGAATCGGCCCAGGGGAGGCTGCAGCTCGGCCAGAGGCCGCACAGGGAAGCATCTGCAGGGGCAGCTCCTGTTTTCAGCACAGGGCAGAGCCAGGGAGCCGGATTTTCCTTTGGTTTTGCTCATGCTCCATGTGGATGAAACAAGCAAAACCAATTTTGTTCCACACTCTGCCTTGGCACCTCTGAGGATTTGACCCTCAGAGGAGCTGCTTTGTTCATTTGGGGCTGTTTTCCTTCCTCCTGATGCCTCTTCCATGAGCTGGTCTGGACATGGGGGAGTCACAGGCCACAGCTGTGCCCAGCCTTGGGAAAACCAGCATTGGCAAGGAATCGTTTCCCCAACCGTGGGGTTGTTTTTTGCACAACCTGGAAACCTTTCCAGGCTCAGGCCATGCTGGGAAAGCCTCTCCTGGTGTTACACCTGGAGTTCTTCCAGGAGCACAGAGCCCTGGGGGGCTCTGAGGGGCTGCTGGTGCCAGTTCAGCATCCCAGGGTGGGAGATCTTCCCAAGAGCAGCTTCACAACACCCCAGGTGGCTGCCCAAGGACAGTGGCAAGGAGGAGGGTGTGCATTATTAATCCATGTCGACTCCTCTTTTTCCTGTGTCCAACAGATCAATAAATTCTGGCTGGAATGAAATCATGACTCGCCTCCTCTCGTGTTCCTGCTCAGCACAGAGCTGGAGATGCCAAAGGAAAGGGAAATGGATTGTTCCACCTGGATTTGTGGAACGGCTGGAGCTGTGTCAGGGCTTGGGATGGAGCTCAGGGAAAGTGCTGGGCACTGCCCAGGCTCCCCAGGGAATGGTCCCGGCCCCGAGGCTGCCAGAGCTCCGGGAGCGTTTGGCCACCGCTGCCAGGGGTGCCCAGGGTGGGGTTGTTGGGGTGTCTGGGCAGGGTGGGACTGATGATGGTGGTGGGACTCCACCTGCAGAGCTGCCCCAGCACAGGAAGGACCTGGAGCTGCTGGAGCGAGTCCAGAGGAGGCACCAGGATGGTCAGAGGGATGGAGCAGCTCTGCTGGGAGGAAAGGCTGGGAGAGCTGGGATCGTTGAGCCTGGAGAGGAGAAGGTTCTGGGGTGACCTCACTGTAACCTTCCAGGACCTGAAGGAGCCAACAAGAAATATGGAGAGAGACAATTTCCACGGCCTGGAGGGACAGGACAAGGGGGAATGGCTTCCCACTGACAGAGAGCAGGGATAGATTGGATTCCAGGAAAAATTTCTTCCCTGGGAGGGTGGGCAGGCCCTGGCACAGGGTGCCCAGAGCAGCTGTGGCTGCCCCTGGATCCCTGGCAGTGCCCACGGCCAGGCTGGACGGGGCTGGGAGCACTCTGGGATGGTGGAAGGTGTCCCTGCTATGACAGGGGGTGGGATGAGATGATATTAAAGTCCTTCCCAGCCCAAACCAGTCTGGGATTCTACGAAGAGCAACAGATGCTCCCACTGAGCTTTGCAGTAACCCCGGGGAGGGAGCACAGGCAGGACTTTTCCTGCTCAGAAGAGCCACAGTTGGATCTCTTGGAGCATCTGAAGGGAAAAGCACGGACCTGGCTGTACTCCCAGCTGGGGACAGAGGTCCTGTGAGCACGGCTGAGCAGAGAGCAGCTGCTGCCCTGAGCCTGGCAGAGGCTCCCAGGGCTGAGCCCAGCAGGAATGCTGAGCTTCTCCGGAGCCACGCGCGGGGAGCGAGCACAGCCCGGCTGTCAGGTGTCTGCAGCAGTGGAAAGAAGCAAACAAAGCCATTCAGGGAACAAATGAGGATAAATCCAGGCACTTCTACCTGCTCACAAACAGCCTGCCAGCTGAGGAGCTGAAACTCAACCCCCTGGAGAAGCTGTTGACCTTGGAGCATCCAGGCACCGCTGAAGCTGCGGCCCTGGAGTGGTGCTGGAGGGCAGAGAAGGGGGTCAGGGGAGTCAGGGGGGGTCAGAGGGGTGGAAGGCAGGAGAAACTGGGCCAGGGAGGTGCATGTTGGGAAAGCAGGTGGGAAACTGCATCCCCAGGTCCGTGGGAAGGAAGAACATCCCGGCGTCCATCCCTGAGCGCTCCTGGCTCCCCTGGCTGGGACTCCGGGCTGCAGCGGGCTGGGTCACAGCCACAGCCCGACCTCTGCAGCCCCAATTAGCCGGGAGAGGAGCTGTGCAGCTAATGAGCACATCAAGGGATTTATCTGAGCCCCAGGCACCTGCGCTGACTGCAAAATGCCTGGCACGGGCAGCAGCTCCGTATCGATCCCGGGAAGGCCGAGTGCTTCCCAGCATAAAAATTACAGGGAAATGGGATTTCTCCAGGAGGGTTCTTTGCTGCTGCTCGGGTGCCTGTGAGGATGAGACGTCCCGGTGCCCAACGTGGCCACCCGCAGCAGGTGACATTGGTGGCACAGGAGGTTGGTGACGGTGAGGAATTGTCACCCCTTGGAGGGGGGTGTGACCAGTGAGGGGGTGTGACCAGTGAAACTGGCAGCAAACTGGTCAGGGGATGCTGGGCTGGCTTGAAAAGGGATGGGTCCTGATGTCCATAGGTTTCAGTGGGAATTCTGGAGAACAGGCAGGAGAGAACCGGAGGGATACCCTGGAGCCCCCAAGACCAAAGGGGAGAGCTGTGGATTTTTCCTGACATGGTTCGCAGAAATGAGGCACTGGGAAACACTCTGGGTACCTGCCCAGCTTAACTGGTTTTCTTGAAATAAACTGGCGCCAGAACATTCCAGAAGGGTCACAGGGAGGGAAGAGGGGTCTCAGTCTCACAGCTGGGGACAGGGCTGGGCAGGCCCTGCCAGAGGGGCCAAGGAGCTGCAGAGGAGTTGGAGCCTTGTCCCCAGTCCAGCCTCACAAATTCAGGAGCTCGGAATCGGTTCCTCCTCCGGTTCCCCCTCCTCGCAGCCCGGCGTGGTTGGTGCTGCTCAGAGCGTGGGATGAGGAGGGGATAATGAGCCCTGAGCTTTCCTCTACCTGCAGGAGGCTGGAAGGAAATTCTGAGTCAGACCAAAACAACATTTAACAACTGCGCCAGGCGCGGGCAGGATGATCAGTGTGTGCTAATGACAATTTATCTTGTCGCATCTTGATGCCTCCTGGTGTAACGTCCTCCCTGCCTGGTCTGCAGGGAAAGGGCATCCTGTAAATCTCAGAGGCACTGGGAGATACTGTCCTTCTCACTTCACAGGCTGGAGAGATGCCTCGAGCCGGAACCCGGCAGGCAGAGGCACATTTCCACCCCAGAGCCCCTTTGCTGTGCTACGGGGAATTCGTTTCCCTCCTCATTCAGCCCCAGCTCGGCTCCTGCCACAGAACAACTCCCACTGCCAGCAATTCCCGCTGCCAGCAATTCCCACTGCAACCATTTTAAACAGTCCCAAAACCTGTGGTTCTCTCCAGGCTGATAATCCCCGCGCTGGCACGCCCAGAGGAATCGAGTCCTGCACCATGGCAGGCTGTAGGAACACCAAATATTTCTTCCCTTGGGAACTCCTGCCAGGGCACCGGAGATGTCCTGGGAACAAAGGATGAACGAAACCCTGCAACCCACCTGGGAAGCAGAGTGGATCCTTCCTATTTTGTAGACAAGGTAAAGGACATTAAAACAAAAGTTCCTGGGAGCTCAGGAAGGTGCCCAAGAAAGGAATAAACCCCAGGAGCCGCAGTGCCCAGGTTTAGCTGGTAAGTGCAGCAGGTTCAGGCAGCTCCGGGGGTTGTTTCCGTGTTTTCCTCGGGAGATGCTGAGCCAGTCGGACAGAGCCACTGCTCTGCAGGAGCTTGAGCATAAAAGGAGAGAGGTTTACAGGAGCGTAGCTTAATTCCCCTCGCCTGTCAGCTCGGAGCATGCACATGTTCGGCTCTCACAGCCCAAGTAACTGATAAGAGCTCGTTGATTAATCCCTGGTAACTCGATCTGCCCTCCCGAGCAGACGATGCCCTCAGGAGCTGGAGATGGATTTAAATTTCCAGAGCCTCGGTCCCTGACTCACTCCGTAGTGCCAGCGCTCCTCAGAATAACCAGGGAGTGGATTTTCTGTCACATCCCTGATCCCAGCTCCCCTTCCAGCAGTGCCACACGCTGCTGTGCCGGCGTCGCGCTCAGCAGCCGCGCAGGGGGACACGTCAGAGCAGCTCCCAGCCCCTGCACCAGCGCTGGGAGGGATCCCCTGGGTGCTGGTGCTTCCATGCAGCCCCACCTGGAGCAGAGCAGGGGCGCCGGGGCCCTTCACGCTCAGTGCCTGTTGCTCAGGGGTGCTCAGACACCGCAGGAAAAGCTCCCTTGGAAGGGGCAGCTCCAACAGAGAGCTGAGACTCGAACCAGACTGGAGAAATGGGGACAACAAAGTCACTGCCTGGAGCGGGACGTGGCCCGGGTGACACAGCCACGGCAGGGGAGGGAGGCAATGCGGGTTAATGAGCTGCCTGTTTAATTGCCCACATGCAAATCCTGATCGCTGCTCGGGCAGGGCCTCACCGACTCCCAGCACTCCCGGACTGGGACCAGCCCTCCCAGTCCCACCTCTTAGGGATCCTCCTGGAGAACCAGAGCCCTGGAAGGGAAGCTGGCAGCAGCCCAGCGCTGCTGACCCAGGACACTGCTTCAGCAGCCCCGAAACGCTGCTGACCATGAACTCTTTAATTCTGGCACTGCAGGTTCTGCTGCTCCATAAAAGCAGGGAAAAGCCATTTATGAGGGAACAGTCAATAAATAGAGACTTGCTTATCACAGCTGGTTAGGAGTGGTTGGAAACTGCACCCTCTGGAATGGTGAGGGGTCACTGTTTCAGGACAGCTGCTGTGTCCTGCAGCTGAGGTCCCTCCTGCAAGGCTGGGAGAGGGACCCTGACACATTCAAACACCCCAAGTTATGGCCACAAAGCTGGAAAGTGGCCCGAAAGTGGATGGGGTCACTCCTCTCTCCTGGCTGCAGGTCCCGGGGCTCGGTGTCCCCTGCTCTGCATCCCAGCAGTGTGAGCCCATCAAGAACCTGCTCTCAGCTCAGGAGCTGCTGAGCCTGGGGGTACAGCAGGAGAGGGTGCTGGGGTCACCAAGCACGCCGGTGCCACCTGAGTGCTGGCACAAGAAAGAAAAAGGAGAGTAGGTCAGCTCAGATGAAACGTTTTCACTTTTATTCAGGCTCTGAACAGTCACAAGCCCACAGCCCCTCTGCTGCCCAGCACTGCCGTGTCCCTCCCAGCTGTGCCCTGCTGATGCCCCAGCCACGGGCAGTGTCACCCCAAGGCTGTCCCCTCAGGGAAGGTGACACCCTGATGCTCACTGGCTGCTCAGCGTTCTGAGGCACTGACAGATTCTCTCTTCCCCAGGTCTCGAGGGAGCCTCAGCTCCTCGGAGCTGCTTGGAAGGATCAGTGGAGCGGGAACTGCCCCGGCTTGAGCTGCCGCGGGTGGACAAGGTGCCTCCTGAGGAACCTCTGCAACAAGTTCTTCCTGGCTGTGGCCGCGGGGAGCTCCAGGCCGGAGCTGCTCCTCGGGCAGCGCTCGCCCAGGAGCCTCCTGTCCCTCTTCTCTGCCTCTTGGCTTTCCAGAGCCGCTGTCACTCGGATGCCTCTGGCACATCCGGGCAGGGGAAGCCCTGCTGGGGTCGCGCTGCTTCCGTCATCCTTGTGACCGCTGGCACGGGGATGTGGCTGCTTGTGGTCCCTCCGGCTTCCTCCCATCCCGGAGTCTCCCTCAGCGCCAGGAATCCCGGGGTGTCTGCAGCATCCCGGCTCCTCCTGCCAGCGGGGACGTGTCCCGCCAGCGGGACCCCGAGGGTGGCCCGAGCCCGAGTGGAAAAAAGCCTCCTCACTGGT
Source organism: Dryoscopus gambensis (assembly GCA_013389985.1). Taxonomy (NCBI): domain Eukaryota; kingdom Metazoa; phylum Chordata; class Aves; order Passeriformes; family Malaconotidae; genus Dryoscopus; species Dryoscopus gambensis. The sequence goes on from WEIT01033591.1 coordinate 50,495, forward strand.
GACCTGCGGGCTCCGCCCCAGGGTGACAAAGCCGTACGGGGTGGTGACCTTGGGGAGGTGGGGCAGGGACAGAGCTGCCCAAGCCGTGGGGTCTGGGTTGGAGCGGGATGAGTTAAAGCAGGGTGAGTTAGAGCCGTGCTCGTCCTGCCCCGCTGGGTCCCAGCTGCTCCTCCAAGCCGTCCCCTCCAGCTGCCCTGTCCCCTCCAGCCGCCCCGGCCCCTTGCCTGAGCATCTCTGCTTCTTGTGGATGTCCAGGGACGGGATAATGAACTGCGGGATGCGGTCGGGGGTCACCACGTGGAAGAAGATCTCGCTGGAGCTCCTGCCCCGCAGCGCGGGGGGACAGAGCGTGCCCCGGCAGAGGGACATGGTGCCCCGAGGGCTCGCTGGGCAGCGCTGGCTATTTATGCTCCGCGGCCACCCCCGGCTGGTGACGCGCGGTGACGCCACCNCACGGCGCTGCTGCTGCTGCTGCTGCCACGCAGGGCCACCAGCGCCGTCACCCACGAGGCAGCGCAGAGGGGAAGGCTGGAGCAGCCCATGAGTCACAGCCGTGGGCATCAGGTGCGAGGGGCAGCCGAGAGCGGCAGACAAACACTTGAGCTCTGTCTAGCAAAGCTCCCGTCGGGAAACGCTGCGGCCCACGCGGTTCCCCAGAGCAAGCGGCAGCTTCAGCCACGGCACCCCCGAGTCCTCCTCCCACCCCTGCCGGGGCCGGGGCTCTGCGCCGCCTCCCTTCCCACAGCATCCCTGTGCTCCCAGCCCAGCTGTGAATAAGGGGGAACAGCCCCGCGCAGCCCCCAGGCCAGGGTGAAGAGGCTTCGTGCAGCCTGCGGGTGGGAGGATGAGGAGGATGGAGCTGCTCTCGCAGCTTTGCCCGTCCCCCCGTGCAGCGGGGCAGGGGCAGAGCTGGGAGAGGTTTCCTGTCACTCCCCCCAGCTTAGGAAACTCCTCTGCTGTCCGGGGGATAACGGTGGCTTTAGGATGGATCCTGCCGGGAAAATGACGCAGAAAGGAAAAGCAGCTCCGTCTCTGTGCGGGCACCGAGCAGGGGGGATGCAGAGGGGCCTCCCCCCACCTGGGATGCAGCTTCTCCCATCCCTGGGGCGCTCAGCAGGGCAGGTTCTGGTACCTCATCGCCTTCAGCTCTTTGCACCCAGGACACCCCCAGGACCAGGTGGGAATTCCCACCCACACCCGGGGGACACCCCAAAAATCGGGTCAGTAGTCCCCAAAAAAGCTGAAGGGGTTTTGGGGTGGTTTGGGGGCACCCAGAGCGAAGGGAGAGATCCCAAATCAGAGCCTTGTCAAGCTCTAGGAGGAGACCTCAAACTGAGAGACAATGACCCCTAATTGAGAGCCCTTAGTTGAGGCCCCAGTGCTGATAGCAGGAGAGGCCCCACCTACGGGCCCTGGGCTGCCCCACCAATTAGCAGAGCCAGCAGCTCGTCAGGGTAACGAGGAGCAAGTGGGCCAGGACCTATAAATACCCTGAGGGCCCCAGAGAGGCCTAAGCCAGGTTTGTGTCCAGTCTGGGTTCCATGGAGCAGCCCCCAGAGCAGGTCTGGGCACTGCAGCTGCCCAAGGGGAGGCTTCTGCTGGAGGCACTCAGAGCTGGGCTGGAGGCTCTGACCTTTCTCTTTCTGTCTCTCCAGATGAGGCCACCCACCAGCAGAGATTCCTTCTCCAGCAGGTTCCTGGGCCAGATCCTTCAGCTCAGCTTTGTCAAGTACCCGGTGAGTGATGTTGGGGGTGGTTAAAACCTCAATGCTGGCAGTTTCTGGGGGTTTCTTGCCAGATATTCTCTTTTCTTTCAGTCTTTTCACATTGTTAGATACTAGGAAAGAATTCCTCCCTGTGAGAGTAGGGAGGCCCTGGATCCCTGGCAGTGTCCAAGGCCAGGCTGGACAGGGCTTGGGGCACCCTGGGACAGTGGAAGGTGTCCCTGCCCATGGCAGGGGGTGGAATAGGTGGTCCTTAAGGTCCCTTCCCACCCAAACAATTCCATGATTTTTCCTCTGCTTTCCTCCCTATCCCAACTCTTTCTCCCTGGCCTTGCCTTGCTCCCCTTCTGCTGTTGGTGGCTGCAGCATTCCCATTTCACTCCCTCTGTGGGCCAGAAGAAATGGGAGGATTTTGGGAATGAAGTACAACCCCAGAGGGTCCTGGCTGAAGCTGATCCCAATCTCAGCTCCACACTGGGACAGAGCAGAGTTTAAGCCCTTCCCTGAGGACTTTAAACACCTCGAAGTTCTCCCATGTGCTGATGGACCTCTCTTTGCAGGTGAAGATCCTTCAGAAAGCGTCCATCTGGATTGGATTGGTGTTCCCTGTTGGGACCATCAGGAGCAGACTCTGCCCCCCATCCCAGTCCCCCACCAGGCCCGGGCTCCTGGCCAGGAAGCGCCGGGGGAAACTCGTGCGCCTCCTGCTCTCCTTGACTCCCACCAGCATCCAGAACCTCCTGGGCTACCTCCCCACGGACTGGGGCCAGAGCAACATATCCAAGGGTAAGAGCTGGGGCCTCCTGGAACACCTGGGGGCTTTGCAGCTGGGAAGAACACAGCATGGGATTCCTGCAGGGAGCCGGGAAAAGCGCAGTGTTTGTTTGGGGTGTGGTGATTGTTCCTCCTGGGAATCCCTGCAGAGATCCGGGAGGCTCTGGTCAACCCAGCCAGCAAAGCCAGCAAGAGGAAGCGGGATGATGTGGCTCTGGAGAAGCAGGAGTCCTGGCTTGTGATGCTGGAGAGGGATTTTCCAGAGGATGACTCTGAAGACCTCACGTACGAGGTGAGAGGTTGTGGCTGCTGAGCAGTTCTGAGATTGGTTTGGCCTCTGCGTGGGCCTGGGACGCTCAGGGAGTGTCCCTGTGGAGGAGCCTGCAGAGGTTTCCTTCCCTATCCCCTCCTTGAGGGTGTCCAAGTGTCCCCAAAATCAGGGAGAAAATAGTGAGAGAAGTGATAGAAAATTAGGCATTCCTTTATTTTCTGGCCAGCATGTGCCACGGAAAATATTCCAAACACACCTTTTGTAGGATTTTCCCCCCAAACTTTATACAGTCAAAACCCATGGAGATGCACTGTTCCAAAGTTCCTTGGGCCAGAGCTGAGCAACCTCCAGCTTTCAGTTTCCCATTGGATCCAAATCTCCTCACCTCCGATGTTCATTAGATCTTCATTCTTCAATTTCCTTATCAGTCCTTTCCGGACCAGGTGCCTCCAACTCTGCCGGAGGTGGCATCTGAGGGTGGATGTTGGTAGATGGCCACTGATGTTCCGCTGATGGCCTTTTGTCCCTCTGGGCCGCTCCCAGTCTGCTGGGATGTTCAGCCCATCTCCTCAGAGTGCTGCTACATCTCCTAAACTAAAGACAATTCCTTTCCCCAGGGCAAAGTCGAGTCAAGCCTGATGTGAGAGACAAAAATGTGAAAGTTCTGTTGTTTCCAACACAAGGAGCATTGGCCCAGCACCAGCCCAGAGCTGGGGCTGCCCCACTCCCCCCCGAGGTTGCCCTTTGGTCAGTGTCCCTGCAGCGCAGCATCTCTGAGCCTGGCTGTGGCTCCCGGTGCTGTCGGGACAGGACTGGTGTGTCCTTCCTGCCACCGTCCCTTCCTCACTCCCTCCCTGTGCCTCTTTCCTCCCCAGCCCTCTGAGGAGGAGGTGGACAGTGAGGAGTACCAGTCCCAAAACGACACCGACCTGGAGCTGGAGGAGCAGGATGGGATCACTGTGCTGAAGCTCTCGACTGTCCAGGTGGGTGCTCCTGCTCGGTTCCTGGGGACAGCAGCGATCCTGGGCTGGGAGGAGGTACCTCAGCCCCTGGCTGCGGCAGGAGGGAGGTCTGGGGTTGCTCTAATCTAAATTCCATGAATCCCTGATGGGTTTTGTGCTGCTCTGACCATGTCCCTCTGCCACACCACCCCCAGGGCTCCATGCTGCCCGCAGAGCCGGGAGCAGAGGATCCAGCTGTGGCCAGTGGTGATGCCTGGAAGCCGGGAGCCGCTGGGAGAAGCGGGGATGGCAGCGAGCAGGAGGCTGACACAGCCTGTGACACCAGCTCGTCCCAGGACGGGGTAAGGACTCCTGGGACAGTCCCACCCTCTGAGTGCGGCAAAGGGGAGGTGTCCCAGAGCTCTGCTGCCAAGGGAGAGGGTTGGAGTGGCTCCAGTCCCCGTGCAGGGACACAGCCTCCGTCCCCAGGTGTCGGTGGGGTTGGGTGTGCCCAGCGCCTGGCCATTCACACCAGGGTGTGACAGCAGTGCCAGCTGAGCCCCTTGTGGCACCTCTGACCCAGGGCCGCTGCCGGCAGGTTGCCACAAGCCCTTTGTGACTCGCTGGCCTGGATATTTTGCAGTTTTGAAAATTTGCAGTATTTGGAAATAGGGAGGATTTGTGGGAAATTCTTCAGCACAAGCAGCTTCATGGGGTCCCTCGCTGGTCCTGAAGCACTGCTGGATACCCTGCTAATTCCCAGGAAGCTGCTGTCCTGCCTGGCCGGCCGGGGAGTGGGCGGCGAGGAGAGCAGCAGGTGGGGTTAGTCTGTCCGCAGTGGCAGTGAGGGCAGGCAGGGCTATGGGAAAAATCTCCTGTTTTCCAGGAAAACCAGGAAGCCTGACTCGTGCACCTGGACCTTCTGGGGCTGCAGAGTGCCTGATTCCCCTGGTGTCCCTGAGGGAGATGTCCAGTTAAATGCTGTGTTCATGTTGTTTGTTTCCTTTATCTGAAATTTATAATAAAATCACCCTATTTTTCCACGTGAACTGGGCTCTGTTGGCCATCAGTACCCAGAGCTGGCAGGGACAGGGTGTGGGGCTGCCAGGGGGACCTTTTCCCCTGCTCCCTCCTGGGGTGAGGTTCCTCAGGGGGCCTGGGAGAGGGGGATGGCTTTGGGAATGCTGGAATGCAATGGGGAGAAATGAAGGTGCAGAGTGAGGCTGGGCAGCACTGGGGCTTTCCATGGGGTATTCCCTTAGCCTGGACACCCAGGCTGCTCCCTGGTGTCCCCTCCAGGGAAAATCTCCCTCCCTTCTACCATCCCCAAAACCACTGGAATAAACCAAGGAATTCAACAGCGAGGCCATGTTTTTCAGTGAGCACTTTGAGGTTTTCAATTTGTGTTTTGGCTCCTTTACCCGGGAGTTGTGCACAGAACCTTCTCCCTCTACACGGATCCTAGGAAGGATCCTCTGAGGANCGTTTTTCAGTGAGCACTGTGAGGTTTTCAAAGTGGGAAGTTGTGCACAGAGCCTTCTCCCTCTACGCACATCCTAGGAAGGATCCTCTGAGGAAACAGGGATTTTTGGGGTCTGGAAAAGCAGGCTGGGATCAGGAAGTGCCTGAATGTGACCCAGAGCTCTGGAGAGACCTGAGGGTGCCCAGTGCTGGATCGAGTCCCAAAATCTGAGGCTGCAAAGAGCAGCAGCTCCTCCAAATGTGGGTGAGGGAATGGAACAGCTCGGGGGGGGTTGCATCCCTTGCTCAGGGCATGCCTGGAGGCTGTGTCAGCACCACTGCCTGGAGCTGCCTTTGTGTGGGAGCCCACTGGGACTGACAATGCTCCGAGTGCTGAAATGAACCCTCCAGCAGGGCTGAACCAGCTGAGCCCTCGCTTCACTTTAACCAGGGTGGGCCAGGCCAGCTCAGGATGATGTCTGTGCTCGTCCCGTGCCACAGCCAAAGCCTCTGAAGGAGCACAAACCCTCTAAGGGGACAGAGGAGTTGAGCTGCCCCAAGGTTTTGCTCGTGTCCCAGTTCCTGTGGGCTGCAGGAAGGAGGGGGAGTTCACAGTCCCAGGGCGTGTGAAGGCAGGTGGGGATGAGGGCGGGGTCAGTGTTTGCTTCATTGGAATTGTCCTGCCTGTCAGAAGCAGCCCCGCTGGGCCTTGTCCTGCTGGGTTACCCCGCTGCTTCCAAGGCCTTCTCTGACCAGTGAACTGCTTAAAGGTAGAAATTCTGGGGCTTTAAACCCATGGCTGGCTTGGGACACCTCTCCTGGAGCTGCAGCCCTTGGACTCCTCCCTGGCCCTCTAAAATTGGCTTTACAGCTCTGGTCGGAGATCCAGTGCTGGCTCCTGGTGCCTGTGCTCCAGCAGGGCATGGCTTGGATCGGGTGAGGCTGTTTTTCTCTCAGGTTTGGTTATTTGTGCACCATTAACAGTCCTGAATCATGAAACTCCAGTATTCCTAAAGCTGCAGTGCCTCGTCCCTGGTGTCATCTGCAGCCACAATAGCTCTGCTTTCATTACTGCTGAATAACAGCGAGGGGTTTTTTGTTGGAGGCTGATAAAGGAGCTGATCCTGCAGCTCCTGGATATTACACCGGGCTCCGCATTAATTCAGGTGCTCCTTGTTTGTGCTCAAGAGCTCTCCCCTTCTCTGCAACAGGAATTAATAAAACATCCTTCAGTGGCACAGAGCGGGGCAAGGGCTCTTTCTGGAACCTGGGCTGGCTTTTCCTCCCAAGCTTTAGGAGCCCTGGATGTGGGAATGGAGGGCAGGCTTGGCTCCCTGCCTGGGGGTCAGGCTGCAGAGTGATGGTGTTAAACGTGGTGAGGAAGAAAAGAGCCCTAAATCTGGCTCTGAGCTCGTCTGCAAATCAACTCTGGGCACACCCAAAGCTGCCCAGACCTTAAGCCCTGGTTAGGAAGAAGAGACCTCCTCAGCTGAGCATGGAGGAAGTCAATGGCCTGGTGGAGTTAGAAGTAGCTGCAGAGCTGTTTGATCCCAAGGGCGTCCCTGAGTCCAGCCCCAGCGGCGGGTGGTGCCCGTTTGTGAGGAGGAGGAGGGGGATGATGGCCCTTCAGTGGGTGAAGGCTCAGCCTGGAGCGGTGCCCCATCACCTGGGGGGTGCCTGAGGGTGGCACTGGCTGGTGGTGGCCTCAGGGGTGTCACCACTGAGCTGCCCAAAATGCTGTGTGCGCATGGGCCACATCCCTTTGCAGAAAGGTGAGGCTGGTACAGCCCAGAAATGCAGGACTGGGGCTAAAAGGCTGTTTGGGGCCATTCAGTGGGGCTGCAGCCATGGGATGGGATCTGTGTGATGCTTTGGGGGACTTTTGGCCCCTCTTCAAGTCTGGGTGAAGCGGGGCAGGGAGGGAGAGTCTGTCCTGCCCAATCCATGCAGTGCCTTGGAGCATCCCTTCCCTCCCTCTCCATGTTCCTGTTGTTCCTTCCTGGCCTGTGGGGTTTTTTGCCTGTTTTTCCCTGCAGTGTGAGAGGACAGAGCACAGGGAGGCTGCAGCCCCCTTGGTTTGGGGTTGGAGGGTGCCAGGAGCAGCCTGATGAGGCAGGTTATTGAATTCCAGCTGGATGGAGGTGCACCGAGCCCTCCTTGGCATCTTCTTTTCTAGGGAAAGGCTGTGGGCTGTGCCCAGCTGAGCCTCTGCTGCCCTTGGGCACAGCCCTGGCTATCGTCCAGGCCCAGATTTTGTGTGATCCCCCTCATGCTTCCCCTCAGTCCCTGGATGAGGAGCAGATTCCCTCCCTCAACCTCTGCACCCCTGCAAATCTTCAGCCGCTGCTTTTCCAGTCCCTGCTTTTCCAGGCCCCACTTCCTGGGGTTGGGATGGTGGGAACCACGCAGGATGGATCCCAGAGCTGAGCTCGGCACCTTCCTGAGCCCCAGGGCCTGCTTGGGCTCGGCGGCTTTGAAGGGGACACCAGGGCCAGCCCCATGGCCTCGGCAAGGGCCACCAAAGAGCGAGGAAGGTGCTGTGGGAGGACGGGAAGGAGGGGGACTGGGGAGAGGGAGGGAAATTGAGGGGTTAATGCCGAGTTTGGGGGATGAGGAGAGGAGCGGGGACCTTGAGGGAGCCTGAGGGGTGAGCAGAGGTGACCCTGACAGCTGGGGAGCACCGAGGACACGGGGCCCAAGCAGCCTGCACAGGGCTCAGACCTGTGCCTGAGGGAGCTGCGTGGGAAACAAACGGCTTAATTGAGGCGAAAACGATCGTAATTAGCATGAACAAATCCAATTAGGAGCCGGGGGCGGGTTACCTTGGGGCTGGCGTGGGCAGCAGGGAGGGCTGGAGGGCCTGGGGCTGGGACAGGCTGGGGCAGGGGGTGGCAGGGGGGTCCCCGGGGCTGGGGCCCCTCAGCACCGTCCCCTCCTCGAGCTGCTGGCTCCGTGCCCCGGCCAGAGCCTAATTAGGCCGGAGCGCCGGATTAGGCAGGCTGTGCTCAGCCAGGGGCGAGCAGCAATCAGCAATCGCTGCCGCCGCGCAAGGCCGGTAATTGAGAGGGGCAGGAGCCCCATTCCAAGCCTGCCCCAGGGCTGGAAGGAGCGTTCGGCTCTTTCCTGTGAGGAGCAGAGGACAAACTGCTCCAGTTCGTCCTTTCAGGTGACTGCTGGGGTTCGGGGGGGCTGTGGGAGCGGGGACGTGCTCGGCTGCAGCCCCGGGACGCTGGCAAGAGTCAGGTTAAATATTAACCGTGAGGTTTAACAGGAGTTTGTTTCCGAGCAAAAAGGGATTCAAAGCGTTCATGCCCAGCAAAATCATCTTTACGGGCCGTGAGTTCAGTCACAAAGTTTTCTCTGTTTTGGGATAACGTGAAACCACAGCACTTCTCGCCCTCTTTCCCGTTCAGCCTCCTGCCCCTCCAGGAGTTATTCCTGGAGGGATTCATCCTCCAATCCTCCCCTCCAGCAGTGAGGGGCAGGCACTGAGCACCCCCTGACCCAGTCCCTGCCTCTTCCAGCCTCACCTTCTGTGCCTGGCTGCTCCCCCAGCGTGGAAAGCAAAGCAGGAGAGTGGGAACCCCTGTGCCCGGCGTGGCCCCAGTAAAACCAGTAGAGCCACCAGCAGGAGGAACAGGCAGGTGCTCTGGCCATTCCTCGAAAGCTTTGGGAGCTCTCAGGGCTGGGCAACTCCGTCCTCAAGGGACTGGGGTAATTTGGGGTCTCCCTGTGTGTCCTGCTCAGCCTGCAGTGGTGATCCAGCCCTTCCCGGCGCTGTCACCTGTGTGAGGTCCCTGCCTGCAGCTGGTGACAGCTCCCGGTGATAATCCCGGCTTTATCTGTTCCCTGTGACAGCGGCAGGGATGAGGGAGCCTGGGATGTGTCCCTGGGGAGCTCAGTGCCAGCCCCAGCCCGTGCCCAGCGCTCTCCTGTGCTGCAGGGCTCCAGCTGCCCCAAACCCAGCAGGTTCGAGGGCTGCAGGGGCAGGGCACAAACATCTGTGCCCACATCTGCCCATCTCCCAAAGTGACGTGGATCCAGGGTGAGGTGCCCCATCCTGGGTGCCCGGGGAATGACTTTGTGCCTTCCTGGGGACACAGCACGGGGTGAGGCAGGGACAGGGAAGTGCTGGCTCTGCTTCGCTCGGGGATGTGCAGGGAGGGACTGGCCCCGTGCCGTGAGCTGCTCTTTGGGGTTTTGCAGATGCTGGGGAGGGATTTTCATCAGCGCTGCCCCTGCTCCCTGTGGATTATCGGGATCTGGGAGCCCAGAGATGCCTTGGAGCAGCTAAGCAGCATTTTACCCCCAGGGAGGGCTCCAGCCAGGTGTGTCCTGGGAGCAGGTGGCGGCAGCAGTGACGGAGCGCTCTGGCCATCACCAGCATGTCTGGACATGGAGCCACCCCCTCGGAGCCACACAATTCCCAGCCCAGCTATTTTTGGCCGGTGAGTGCTGTGAATGTTGACGTTTTCCAAAGGCTTTGAGCCCGTGTTTGTGCTGCTGCCCTTGTTGGCGACTCCGAGCTGTTGGTCACAGTTGGGTGGCGGCGAGGAACTGGTGTTACAGCAGATGCCACGGCTGGGCTGGCGTCCAGCTGAGGCCTGGAGATTCGTTGTGTATCACACTGTGGGAAAAGCGAGGGAAAAGGGATGGAAAAATGAGGGAAAAGCAGGATCCAGCAGGCCAGACCCGCCCTGCAAACAGTCCTGCAGAGCTGAGCTGTGCCTCCCTCCCAGTGCCTTTCCAGCTCGAGCCCAGTGAGAGCTCTTGGAAGCACAGCTGGGAAGAGCAGCATTAATATGCACATAATGAGGTGTGACTCACCCCACACATCAGAGTCGTTTTCAGGTCTGATTATCCTCAGCCGTGCGCTCCCCAAAACTCACTGGTTTTGTTCGTGTCTCATTTAAAGATGCTGCAGGATATTAGCTAAGGAAAATGGGAGGTGACAGGGGAGCCTGGGAGCCGTGGATGGCTCCCATCCCCACCCCACAGAGGGAAGGAGGGATGAGGTCAGTGCCAGCGTGTGACCTCCTGGTGCCTGTGGTGCCCTCGAGGGGGCTTCAGGTGGGGCTGCAGAGGAGCCCTCAGGGGTCAAGGATGGGCCAGTCTGGAGCAAGGTTATTTATAGGAGTGTGTAGTGACAGGGGAATGGCTTTAAACTAAAAGAGAGGAAGTTTAGATGGGATATTGGGAAGGAATTGCTCCCTGGGAGGGTGGGCAGACCCTGGCCCAGGGTGCCCAGAGCAGCTGTGGCTGCCCCTGGATCCCTGGCAGTGCCCAAGGCCAGGCTGGCCGGGGCTGGGAGCAGCCTGGGACAGTGGAAGGTGTCCCTGCCCGTGGTGGGGGTGGCACTGGGTGGGATTTAAGGTCCCTTCCCACCCAAACCATTCCAGGATTGCACGGAGTTTCTTGGCCCTGGATCTGCCTGCAGGGGAAGGGCCACCATTGACTGGTTCAGGGCACCAAAAAGGGCAGGAGTGTGGATTGTCACCTGTCCCCTCCTTGCTGTGACACCGCTTTCTCCCCAGGGACCTCCCTGAGAGAGCTGTGGGTGCTTCCCTGCCCACAGCAGGTGACTCCAGCTCCTGCTGTGTCCCTGGCAAGGGGAGCCCCAGGCAGTGTGGAGAGACAGGAGAGGCTGCAGGTCACCACTCTGTCCCCAAGGGACCCTGGCTGGCTCAGCATCACCTCCTTGATGCCACTGCTGCTCCCAGGAGCTCCCAGCACCTGCCCCATCGCTGCAGAGCTCAGTGGGCACCGCTGGGACCTCAGGGACTGCTGACAAATGAGCAGAGAGGTGGCATTTGGTGACACGGGTGGCTGTGGCAGTGACTGGACTCGATCTCAGAGGGGTTTTCCAGCCTTTTTCAGATTCTGTGACCCCCAGCTCAGGGCTTTATCACCAAAAATGCCTTATCAGGAGCAACCTCCAATTAAGGAGGCTTCATGCCCACACCAGCCATGGAACTGGCCTGGTTTGAGTCTCCTGCTGCACGTTCCAGCCAGGCCCCTCACGGGCTCCAGGGTCTCCAAGAGAGGGATGGGATCCGGGGACCACCTCGCTCATCAGCAGCAAAGAGCAGCTCCTCCCACCTCATTTTTGGTTTTCAATGCAGTTCCCAGCAGAGGCAGAGCGTGATCTGCCGACACCAACCCCAGCCCTCCCACGCTCCAGGGAAGGAGGGGGCTCCTCGTTCACTGCTTTCACTCACGAGTCAGTTCTGTCCTTGGCTGCAACTCACTTGGGGATCAAAGGCCAGGAGCTTTGCACGAAGGATTGAAACAATCTCATTCCTTATGCTGATCAGTCATGGAAGCTCCTGAGCTGGAAGGGACCCCCAAGGATCACCAGTCCCACCCCTGGCCCTGCCCAGACACCCCAACAGCCCCACCCTGGGCACCCCTGGCAGCGGTGGCCAAACGCTCCCGGAGCTCTGGCAGCCTCGGGGCCGGGACCATTCCCTGGGGAGCCTGGGCAGTGCCAGCACCCTCGGGGGGAAGAACCTTTCCCTGAGCTCCAGCCCAAGCCCNCCAAGGATCACCAGTCCCACCCCTGGCCCTGCCCAGACACCCCAACAGCCCCACCCTGGGCACCCCTGGCAGCGGTGGCCAAACGCTCCCGGAGCTCTGGCAGCCTCGGGGCCGGGACCATTCCCTGGGGAGCCTGGGCAGTGCCAGCACCCTCGGGGGGAAGAACCTTTCCCTGAGCTCCAGGAAGCCAAGGGGTGTCTTGAGGACGCGGATTTCATCCCGGGGTTGAAGAGGCTGAGGTGCACAGGAGGGCTGGGGGAGGGAGCAGCCCCCATGCACTTCCCCTCCATGCAGGCAGCCCAGAGCAGATGTCCTCCCACCAGCCGTGCATCATTCATGCAAGAGTGCTCCCCATCTGATAAATCATGCTGGGGAGACAAGACACAATGGGGCTTTTAATTATAGAAACAATTAGCGAGGATTAATGACAGCAGTGGTGTGACGGTGCTGTTGCTCCCGAAGTTTAACAAAGCTTTAGCAGTTTGTGTCAGATGTGGGGAGCTCTGAGACGCTGCCTTGGGTGTTGGAGGCACCTCAGCACCCACCTCTCTTCCTCTCAGTGGGAGGCACCTGGGGGCTTCAGTGGATGAAGCTTTGGGGAGGTTTATGGGAATGGGCAGGGCTGAGCGAGGGGATGTTTGTTGTTCATGAGGGGGCACCGAGGTGGAGCAGGGCCTGGAGGTGGCCCAGGGACAGCTCAGCTCCATGTCATCAGCCCGTGACCAATGTGGATGTGTCCCCAGGCTCCTGTGATCCGAGCAGAGGTGCTGCTCCCCACAAACACCTTCAACACCCAGGTGGCCCCTGATACAGCTCCAGCATCAGCATCTCTGCACCTGCGCCTTGCAGAGCCAAGGGTCAGATCATGGAATGGTTTGGGTTGGAAAGGACATCAGAGATCATCCCATTCCCACCCCCTGCCATGGCAGGGACACCTTCCACTGTCCCAGGCTGCTCCAAGCCCTGTCCAGCCTGGCCTTGGGCACTGCCAGGGATCCAGGGGCAGCCACAGCTGCTCTGGGCACCCTGTGCCAGGGCCTCCCCACCCCCAGCATACAAAATTCCCATCTGCTTCCCAGACTCGGAAAAACCCCCAAACCCCCTTTTCTGCCTCCCAGCAGCTCCATGAGCTGATTTTGGGGCTGGGATCCAAGTTTAATCTGCTTAGGAGACACCACCAGAGCCGACGGCTTGGGAAAACACAACAGTCAGCAGCAGCTTCCCTTTGCCTGCAGCCCTGGCTGTTCCCTGCAGAGGAGGCTGGGAACAGCCCGCAGGGAGCAGGGACACAAACACGGAGTGGCAGCAGGACAGCAGACACGTTGGGGTCACCAGGGTGGCCGGAGCTGTCAGCAGAGGTGAGGTGGCACAAGCCCTGCCAGCCTGGAGCCTCGCGGTGCCCTTCCTGCTCCCTCCTCTGCGGGAGGCCGGGGTGGGATCTCAGTGGGGTGCTTGGGTAGTGCAAGTGAGGCTGGGGGCTGGCAGGGGCTGCTGGGAGGGGAGAGCNTGGGGTGGGATACTCGGTGGGGTGCTTGGGTAGTGCAGGTGAGGCTGGGGGCTGGCAGGGGCTGCTGGGAGGGGAGAGCAGTGGCCTGAGGGAGCTGTGTCCATCTCTCCCCTGGTACCTGTCCCACACCAGGGCCCCGTGCTGGGAGCTGGGCTCGGAGCCCCTGGCAGCACCCTCTGCTCTGCAGCACCCCCACCCTGTGCTCAGGCCTTTCCCAGGAGGATCCTGGGGTTTGAGCCAGGATTTACCCCAGGGCAGAGCAGGGAAATTGGAGCAGAGAGAGGGCAGCCCAGCATCCCGCATGACTCGGGGGCGGAGCAGGGACAGGACACCAGACAGGCTGGGCCACACTTGGCCCGGGTCACTCAGTCCCTGGCCAGTTCAGCCAGCACGGCCTGGAAAACCCATTCCCAGTGTTCCTGCCTGCTGGGGGGTGGCTGGTGGGGGAGATTTCCCAGCCCAGGCTGTCTCCTGCTGGATTAATAATTCACGGAGCGAGGCAGGGCACAGCGACTTCCACCCCGCTCCCGTATCCAAGGATCCAGGAGCTGCTGCTGGAATGACGAGCAGGGGAGGGGACGGGATGATGGGGACGGTCACAACGGAGCTGTGGCACCTCGGGCACTGCTGCCCATCCTGCCAAGGCCATGGGGTGCAGGGACATGCACCAGGAGAGCGTCTCTGGATCCGTGTGCCAGGTACAGGTCTCGTTTCCAAACAGGTTTTCCTTCCGTGGAGGACATGGGCGGATTTGTTGCCTGTGGAAGCGAGACACTAATAATGCTGGCTGGGTGCCAGGCCTGCTCTCACCTCCAGCACTGACAGCTCCCCAAAATCCTCCTGCCAGTCCCATTCCATGGCAGCCCCCCCACCCCTGAGCCCCCCCGGGGATGTGGGAACAGCCAGGAGTGCCCAGAGCCCGACCCTGAGTGATTCCTCCAGCCCCCGGGGCTGCCAGAGGGGCTGCAATTGCCTGCCTGGCTGCTGACAGCCTGGCAATTCCCACAGGATCAAGCTGGAGAGGTTCCTCCATGTCCCAGAGCCACGTTCAGCCACGTTCAACCCTGTTCAGCATCAGGGCCGCAGGAACATTCCAGAACCTGCTCCTGGTCCCTGCAGAGGGCACGGGGAATGAGGGGTGTTCTGGCAGGCAAAACACATCCAGCGCTGTGGAGCATTCCCCGTGGGAGAAACCATCATCTCCATCCTGGTGTTGGCCAAGGGCCCCGGAGACCGGCACAGGGAGAGAGACCGTGGAACCATTAGAGTTGGAAAAGATCTGTGAGATCACAGAGTCCAGCAATTAATGATGATCCAGCGAATCTGAAGCTGCTTCCTATGAGCACATTTCCTGTTTGAAACCTTTTCCCTAACCATGGCAGCCTCTCTGTCCTGCAGAATCTGAGCTCTTGGATGGGCAGGGAAATTAATAATGAGTTCAGCCAGGAAAAGTTGGTTTCCCAAGTCTTCCTGGTTACTAAAGGATTCGTCAGCGATCTTCCCTCCCAAATTAGACCTTGTAGACCCCCCCGGCTGATGAATCAGCTCTGCCACCACTGCATCCCAGCATAATTTGCCTTTCAACCTAACAGCTCCCATCCCACTCCAAGGACGTGGAGCGAGAGTAGGCAGCCAAAAAAAAACACCCAAGGACCCCGAGTGCTGGGCTGGGGAGAGCAGGAAAGGATGGGCACAGGGGGAGTCTCTTCCTTTGCTGTTTGAGTTCATAGTGTAGACATGATGCATGCGAGGACAGGGAAGAAGGAGGATTTTGGGGATTGACTCCTCACCTGAGCATGACCCTGAAGCAGGAACGGGACTGGGAAGGGCAAATCCCTCAAAATAGAGACAGGGCACAGCAGAGCGGGGAAAACCTTGAGAGCCTCCAGCAAGCCAAGGGACAGTGTTGTCACCACTGTGTCCATCTGTGCTCCACCGGGGCACAGGTGAGGGGCTGGGCAGCTCCTGCTGGGTGGTCCCTGAGCCCCCGCTGGGCTGTGGGTGCTCCTTCACCAGTTTGGTGCCGTGAGCCGCTTCCTTCCCAACAAGGGCACGGCCCTGGTGGTGACTTGGGACGTGGCCCTGAGCCCTCACACCAAGGGGCAGCTTTTTTTCCCCAAGACAACACCCTGAGGAGTGACCGGTGCATGAGACACGCTGCCCGCTGGGAGGGAGCCCCCAGGAGAGGCTGAGGGGATGTCCCTGGCCACAGTGAGGTCCCTCCTGCCCCGAGTCCAGCGGGCCATTCCTGAGCCATCCCTGCGTGAGAACCTGGCCAGGGCCATCCCACGGCACACACAGGCGCGGATTTGGGGATTTTATTGCTGTGCAATCCTGTGCAGATTCCCTGGGGACAAGAGGACCCGACTCCTCCACAGTGGCCCCATCCCTGAGCAGGAACCAGCAGCTCCCAGAGCTGGGAGCAAACAGGGCCAGGCTGATGAATGAAGGGGATTACAACCTGCTCTGTCCGCGGGTCGCGGTGACACGGGGACAGGGCGACATTTCCATCTGGAAGGTGCAAATGCCGTGTTTGCCGTCCGTGGCACCGCAGTGCCTGGACTCCTAATGGCCTGCAGAGCGGCTCTAATGGTATTTGAAAAGGAGCTGGGAGCTGCCGGAGGGATTCGATGGCACTCGCAGATAAAGGCAGGAGGGAGGGCGAGGGAGACGGGGGTGGCAGCGCGTTCCTTGCGCACGCTGCGGCTCGGGGAATGTGGGCTGGATTCCATCAGGAGCAATTTCCTCGCGGGGAGGCAGCGGAGCGGCCGCCCCCGGCTCCCCGAGGGTGGGGGAGCGCTGGGATCCCACCGGGAACGGCAGCACATGGATCCCTGAGCTTGTTCAGGGATGGAGAAGGGAGCTGGTGAGACAGGAATCACCTGGCAAAAAACCACCGTGCCACGGGTTCTCATCTGTACGGCTGGAGGAGACTGAGGGGAGGCTCCTCGGGGGCTGCAGCTCCTCCCGAGGGGAGGCGGAGGGGCAGGGGCTGAGCTCTGCTCTGCAACAGGGACAGGAGCCCAGGGAACGGCTGCAGCTGTGTCAGGGCTTGGGCTGGAGCTCAGGGAAAGGTTCTTCCCCCCGAGGGGGCTGGCACTGCCCAGGCTCCCCAGGGAATGGTCCCGGCCCCGAGGCTGCCAGAGCTCCAGGAGCGTTTGGCCACCGCTGCCAGGGGTGCCCAGGGTGGGGTTGTTGGGGTGTGTGTGCAGGGCCAGAGGCTGGACTGGTGATCCCTGATTCCAGCTCATCTCATACTGTGATTCTGTGATTGCTCTGCCCATCCGCACCAGGACAGCCCCATGACTGTGCTGAGCACACCCCAGCCCAGATAAAATACGGCAATAATCAGTGGACAAGAAGGGAAAATGTTGGGGGTAAAATCTGAGGTGATCATGTGCAATGTGCACCCCACAGCCCAGGCCCCCGAGCTCAGGCAGCCGGGGGCAGCTGCATTTGGAGCCTGAAATGTCCTGCTCCCCACTGCCCTTGGGTTGAGCCTCTCAACATGCGGCTTCCCCACCCCCGGACCCCCCCCAACCCCACGCTGCCACTGGACTGTCCCCAGGCTGCTCCGAGCCCAGCTGGGGGCCCTCGGGGACACAGGTGGCTCTGCCATCCTGCCGGGCTGGGCAGGGCTGGGCAGCAGCAGCACACCCCGGTGTGGAGCCAAGGATCACAGCGGGGAGGAGGAACCGGGGCTGGCAGCGGCTCCTCTGTCAGTGATCCCAGTACCTGCAGCACCCTCCTGGATTAGCCGGGCAAACAGAAACCACGCAGCTGCCAGGATGGGAAAATGAGCTGGGCAATGCTGGCCCCACTGGTCGAGGGGAATAAACTCCAGAATCCCAGAATATCCTGAGCTGGTAGAAGGGACCCACAGGGATCATCCAGTCCAGCCCCAGGCCCTGCCCAGACACCCCAACAACCCCACCCTGGGCACCCCTGGCAGCGGTGGCCAAACGCTCCCGGAGCTCTGGCAGCCTCGGGGCCGGGACCATTCCCTGGGGAGCCTGGGCAGTGCCAGCACCCTCGGGGGGAAGAACCTTTCCCTGAGCTCCATCCCAAGCCCTGACACAGCTGCAGCCGTTCCCTGGGCTCCTGTCCCTGGCCCAGAGCAGAGCTCAGCCCCTGCTCCTCCGCCTCCCCTCGGGAGGAGCTGCAGCCCCCGAGGAGCCTCCCCTCAGTCTCCTCTGCTCCGACTGAACGAGCCAAGTGCCCTCAGCCACTTCTCACATGGCTTCCCCTCAAGCCCTTCCTCATCTTCCCTGCCCTCCTTTGGACACTCCCTAATGGCTCAGGATCTTTCTTATGTGGGGATTAAACCCTCAGCCGTGGGCTCTATGGGGCCAGGCAGCCCTGGAGGGTGACACGAGCTCCATGCCAGGCAGTGCCCAGCTCTGTGACCACGGCCAGAGGAGGGATCTGGGCCCTGTGCAGGGCCCTCTGATCCCCAGCGAGGCAGGCACGGCCCTGCAAACAGGACCTGGGGTGGCCTAATTCATGCAGCAGGAGAAATGCAGCCTGTGCTGGGAAACCAGAGATAATTTGCTTTATCCCTCTCTGAGCAGGGAAATGTTAGGCCGGGTTTGAGCGCTGCTGAGCCTGCAGAGCTCCTGCTGAAGCCGGCTGGGGCTGGGTGGTCCTGCAAAACCAGCCCTTGAAAAAGGGAGGAAATCCTCCTTTGGTGGAGTTTGTCACCTTGGGGTGAGTTCAGTGCCAGAAGGGACACCTGGAGCCAGGCAGGAGGGCTCACTTAGGGGCTGCAGTGGGAGCAAGGGCAGGTGAGGATCCCAGCACTGCTGCCGCTCGAAGCCCAGGCAGTGAGAGAGGAGAAAGGTCCCTCTCCCTCCTGCTTGGATGAAAACCCTTCTCCTGATGGTGCTTCTGCTGGGCACAGCTCAGAACAGCAGCTCCCTGCCCACGGAAACTTCCTCTGTTGTTACCAAATATTTGTTAAAGGTAACTGGGATCAGTTGTGGGCTCAGGCTGCGTGTGCAGAGCAGGGCTGCCCGCCTGGGGCTCTGGCAGGGACCACGAGGTGGGACTGTCCCCCCTCAGGGGCTCGTGCCCAAAATGAACCGATCAGAAGTGCAGACACGGAGACACTGGGGTCAGGGCAGAGAGAGCTGGAGAAAAGGGCTTTGGAGGGGGAACAACCCCAGCTCTGTGCACAGCAGGTCACAGATGTCACTCGTGGTGGGGCAGCCACTCCTCCCCATGTCCCCCAAACCCCACCGTGGGGCTGTGCCCCCCTCTTTCCATGCTGGGCTCCTGCCCGAGTGCACAGCTGAGGTGGAGCTGCATTTCTGGGTGTGATGGGTGACCAGGCCAGAGCGAGCCCATGGGACCTCCCTGGTCCCAGCTCTGCAGGGCCCTGCGAGAGGGTGGCTCCAGGCTGGATGGAGGGGACAACACAGGGCGGTGTCCCCGGGGCACGGTCCTCTCCAGCTCTGCAGCGTCACCCTCCAGAGCTGTTTGGGGCACTGCAAAGCCTCTGCACAGAATAAACCCCATAAACCCCCGGGGGCAAGTCCCAGGGACGGGTCTGTCCCCAGTCCCTGTGGTGTGGCTGGCTCTGCTCAGGGGCATTTGGGGCTGCGGGGTCTGGGCTGCCAAGCCAGGACTGGTTCCTGGCACCCCCAAGCCCTCATAGCATCAGCCCAGCACCAAAGTGGCTCCCGGTGGGCTCCCCAAAACCCAAATTCTGCAGGAGCACGTGGAGCAAGAGCATCCAGCCAGCTCCTTCGAGGAGTCCATCGAGGTTCCCATTAGGCAAAATGAAAGGGCGCCAGGAGCCGCTCGCATCACACGGCTCCCGCTGCTGCATCCTGAGCAGGGACAAAACCTCCCGGGCCGTCACCGGAGCTGGCAGCGCTGGAGTGCTGCATTCGGGCTGGCAGGGGACCAGCGGGCTGGCAGGGACCCTGCGGGCAGGGAGGGGCTCTGGATCCCGGGATCGGCAGGGAAAGATTCCCCGCTCCACCACAGAGGGCAAACTGGGGGCAGAAGGGACGTTACTTCTCACTTTATGGGAAGTATTTTTTCCCCCTTGGCACGTTTCAGTCAAAAACTCTCAGGGATTTTGAGCGTGTGCCAGAGCAGCTGCGATTTTTTTATTTTTCTCGCACTTCTTTTTTTTTTTTTCCCCCTAAATCATTTTGCTGAGTCTGTGTGAAAATGCCCCAGAAAGCAACAAAACTTGTCAAGACGCTCCCAGCTCCGGCTCGCTTGGAACAGCATCTCCAAAGGCAGGGACCCTCCCTGGAGCACCGGCCCCGACAGCCTCAGGGTCCTGCCGCTCCGGTGTGTCCCCCCAAACTGGGGGGCCCTTGGACTGGGTGGTCTTGATGGTCTCTTCCCACCTCCATGATTCCCTGATTCCATGACATTTGTGTTCCCAGGGTGCAGCTGGCACCCAGGTGGCCCCGTTTCATCCCAGTCCCGATGCTCAGCAAGATTTTGGAGGTTTTTGGTGGTTTATGGGTCCCCATCCTCACTTGGGGGGGCTATTTTTGTTTAGGGCCGGGCTCTTGGGACAGAGGTGGGGGTAAAGAGGTGACAGGTGGGGGTAAAGCTCCCTAAGGAGGGGACCAGGTCCCGTCCCCCAGATCCCACAGCCCCTGCAGGGACCTCCTGGCCTGACCTGTCCCTGGCTCCTGGCCTGAGATCCCTTCGGATTTATGCCCACATCGAAGCCAATTTGAATCAATTGGAGCACGAGACCAAGGGCCCCGTGGGATTCTGCAGTGTCCAGTGCTGGACTCTGGCCTGGGGAAGCAGAACTGCTCACCTCAGCCTGGTGCTTTTCCCCCACAGCTTTGTCCTGTTCCTTCCTTAGAGCCCAAAGTGATGCCAGAAGGGCACTGGAGTTAACGGGAGGGAGCCCGGAGGGGGAGCGGGGCTGAGCCAAAACCCACAGCACCGGCTTGAATCACAACCTGCCTGTTCCCTTAGCCCAGCCTGTGCCTTGGCTTCCCCCAAAATAAAACACTGGCATGGAGAGGGCACGATAAGACAGAAATAACTCGATTTTCTGGTGAGGTGCTTGGGGACGGGACAAGGACAAAGCAGCCCCCTCCAGCCTGGGGCTCCCCCAGCTCCCCCAGTGCACTGTCAGCACTCTGCTCCCCCAAAACCACCTCTAACCCAGGCCGGCAGGCAGGGGAGCATCTTCCATCAGGCGAAATCAGCTCAGCCCTTGGCTCCCAGCACGGGGATCGGGAGCTGCGCGGAGGCAGCAGCAATTCCCCCCATCCCTGATTAAAGCGGCGCAGCCTGCGGAGCCAGGGCGGGGGGGACGCTGCTTAATTGACTCTGTGCTTTTGATACAGCAGCTTAATGAGTGTGTTCAAATTAGCCAGAATCACCTTTCCATCCTGGGGAATGGAAATGAGACGTGGATTGCTCCGGCACACCCTCCCCCCCCACGCCGGCCTCTTAAAAATCCATCCCCAACTAAAGCAGCCGCGATTTCCATGGCTGGATTTTTCATCTTTTCCTAAGCAGATAAGTTGATATTGTTTAAAACAACAATGAAATTCCTTCCCAGCCACATAAATCTCCTGGTTTTAACCGCAGATCCAGGGCTGAGGCCGGGGATGAAGCTCAAATGGGAAAGCCCAAGCTGCGTGTGCCTGCAATGAAATTATAAATCCACATCCCGGAGCAAGCGAGCAGCAGGAGGCACCAGGAACCTCCATCAGCAGAAGCGCTGGGCTGCAGCAAGGGATGGGAGTTGGGAGTGGAACCGACAAGGCTGGGAGAGCTGTTGGCATTTCTCCTGACAAAATCCTGCACAAACGGAGCCGGTCCAGGCAAAACCACGGCAGTAGACCCGCCTGGGGTCCGGTGCTGAGCCCCGTTCCTTCCCCCTGAGGTCTGCCCTCAGGTTCCTCAGCTGTAAAGTGAAGAAGATGCTGCCAAATCCGGCTTGAAAGGCGCTGTCAGACGCAGCAGATGTCACCGAATGGCTCAGGTGGTGCTTGGTCAGCGGGCACGCAGCACATCAAGGGCACAGGACGCTCTGCATCAGCTGCCCACGGCCCCTGAGGCCAGGGACCAGCAAGGCTGAGGCCAGCCCGGACTGACCAGTGATGAGTGGAGAGGAGCAACAATTCCACGCTGCAAGTCAGAGCCAAGGAGGGAATTGGCCTCTGGCATCCTCAGAGCCCAATTAACCAAATCACCACAGCTCTGGGCGGCTTCGGCAGGAGCGGAGAGGAGCCAGAGGAGAGCTCCAAGGAGGAATGGGCAATCGTGAGTGCTGTCCCCATGTGGGATGAGGGTGCTGCTGGGGGGCTCCAGGTCATTGTCCTGTGAGCCTGGCATCTCCCTGGCACTGCTGCGAGGGACAGTGGAGTCCAGTGAGGGGGCACGAACACAGGAGCCCTGGCTGGGCTGGGGGCTGCGCTCATTCCTGGGGTCACGGTGCCGTTTGTGCCCAGATTGCCCCAATTTCCCATGGGGTGGAGGGGGAATGGTTGTGTGCATCCACAAATCCACAACCACCTCCAGTGCAGAGAGGGCAGCTCAGGGTGAGGTGGCCCCCACACCCTGTCCTGGGACAGGCAGGGGACACGGGGCAGGGGGATGCAAACAGGCTCTCATGGTATCTGGGGGTGCTGGTATGGGGCTGAGGGACCCCAGGCGGGGTGGCAGGTGGGGACCTGTGGGTGCTGGCACGGGGGGAGCCCAGGCAGGGCGGTGGGGGAGTACCCGGGTGTGCGGAGTGGGGCTGAGGGGGCCCAGGCAGGGTGGTCTGGGGTACCCCATGGAGCTGACATGGGGTCGGGGA
>WEIT01033591.1:73059-85665 GCA_013389985.1 Dryoscopus gambensis
TGCTCCGCTCCATCCCCCGGCGCTCCCGGGGTCCGGTACCCGCAGTCCCCCCCGCTTTAGCGCTGGGGCCGCCGCTCGCAGCCCCTTCGCCGAGCGGGTCCGAGCATCGCCAGGTGTCGGGAAAGCTTTTCCCATCTCCTCTCGCTCGTGTTTCCCCCCGGGCGCTGCAGGTCCTCACTCCTCGCCACCCCAGGGCCCTTCCTGCCTCTTCCCCGAGCATCCCGGATTTTAGGGCTAGGCGGATTCTCGTGTCGAAAATTCCGAGGGTTGGTTTAGCCGCGGATGTTACCGGGTTGTGTTTCTCGGGGAAATGGAGCAGGCAGCAAGCGCAGCGTTCCTGGCTCCTATTGCCGAGCTGGAAGAGCAGCCTTTCCCTCTTCCCACTCTCCATCCAGAGTACTTTTGTGCCAGTTCCTTAATCCACTTGCAAAGCGGATTGAGCTAAAACCTGACAAAAGGTGCTCCAGTTACCGCGGCGTTCGCACAGGCAGAACGTTTCTGTTCCTGCCCAGCCTTACCCTGAGCTGAGCGTTTTGGGAAGGAGAAAAGAGCAACCAGGAAGGGAGAGGATGACAGGAGAAGGCAGAGTGCCTGTGAAATAGATGGAGAGTGGAGCCGTGCCGGGCTCCGCAGCCCGGCAGCACCCGGGGCACAAACCCAGCCCTTGGGAGTGAGGAGCACTGCGACCGGAGCGGCTGGAGCGGGAAGTGACCGAGACCGGGGGTGTTTGGTGGCCTGGTGAACACCAGCCTGGGCCTGGCAGAGCTCCTGGCTGCTGCTTGGTTTTGTGGATGTTCTCTCACCCATTCTCACCGTGGCTGGGGCTGTGCAGCTTGCAGGATGGAGACCCCAAAACCCAGCCCTGATGCAGGAGTGACACCAT
Source organism: Dryoscopus gambensis (assembly GCA_013389985.1). Lineage (NCBI taxonomy): Eukaryota > Metazoa > Chordata > Aves > Passeriformes > Malaconotidae > Dryoscopus > Dryoscopus gambensis. Next base: position 73,943 of record WEIT01033591.1, read on the forward strand.
GAGAAAAGCCTCCTCCAGGCACGGGAAGTTCCTACAAACCTCTCAACCAAAATGCGAGGCATTTAAAACCAAAAAGCCCTCCCAGAGCAGAGTTGCCCAGCAGTGATATGGTCGTGTGCGGGTTAAAATTCAAAATGCAGCTGTTGAGCCCTGCAGTAACCCCGTGGGAAGTGGGGGGCCCTTGGGACTGCTCTGCACCCCAAAGCTCTGCCCTTCACCGCTGCTCCATCACCCCTTGCAGGGTGGAGACGGGATAAAATCCCAGCACCCCAGGGCATGGCAGGGAACGTGCTGTGCGTCCTTTAAATGGGAGAATAATTGAAGATGAGCTGGGGAGCTGCCAGTTGGGCGGCCTGGGATCGATCTGGTTTAATTTTGCGCTGATGTTTTTATCACCGGCGGGTCTGTGGCGCTCGCGGAGGGGAGGCAGCGGAGCTGCTGCCTCTTGCTGCTGGAGGACTGGCGGTGCTGCCTGGGTTTTGCCCAGAGCAGCTCGGAGAGGTGATTTTTGGTCCACCCAAGATTTCTTGTGGTTTTCAGATTGCAAAAACCCTGCTCGGGTGTCTGCAGCCTTTCCCAAAGCACTTGGGTTGTGGGCTGATCTTGGGGGAAGATGCTCTCCAATGCCCAGCCTGTAAAACAGCTTGGAGGAGCATCCCGAGAGCGGGGAGCGGGAGGCAAAGCAGCTTCAGGAAAGAGTTGGCTTAAAAATCCGTAGATTTGGCTTTTATCCTGCCCTGTTGGAGAAGGGAGCAGGAGGACGGGAGGAAGAGGGGCTGGGTTGTGTTTCACCTGTCCCGGGCATCGCTGGCCAGGGTGGGACGTGGCTGTGCTGGGCAGAGCTGGGACACATCCCAGGCACAGCCGGGTCCTGCCAGGCTCAGCCTTTCCGGGGGGATGCGCTTTTGCTGATCCCCGGCTGAAGATGGCAGGGCCGGGGGCTTTTTTCCTATTTTGTAGCGTTTAGAGCTCAGGAATGTCTGCTTTTATTAGCCGTGCTAATCCTGCCTCACCAGAGAACTCATCCCTGGCTCCAAGGCCCAAACCTAATCCCTGCTCTTCCCTCCCGGGCCCGAATTAAGCACTGGACTCACAGCCTGCCGGCACGGACGGACACAGCGCCGGCTGCACTCAGCGTTTAAAGGCTTTCCATCCATGTTGTCGGGATGGATTTTTCCCCACTCCTGGCTGCCCGGATCACTCCCGTTTCCCCCCGCAGTATCCCACCAGAGAGCAGGTGGCTCCTCTTCCCTCCGCGAGGAGCCGGAGCTGCCATAAGGCAGGAGGAGTTGGGCTGCTCCGGCAGCTCGGAGCCGCTGCCGCGTTCGCATCTCCGGGATGGGAGCGAGCTGCCGGAAGCCCCGGGAATAACGCTGGGAATGTGAAGCACGTGGCCGGGCGCGCTGTGCGTGGGCAGCGGCGATTCCCGTGCCGCCGGCGCGCGTGGGCAGCCCGGGTGGGACGCCTGTCACCAGCAACATCTCCCCACGTGCCCAGTCCCACAGCTCTGAGGGGAGGGAAGCGGGAGCCAAGTGAGGCCATCCCTGGGCTTGTCCCCAGTGACACTGACTCGCCACGAGGTTCCAAAGCCCCTCCGCGTGCGTCCCGTGCCTCAGTTTCCCTGGCTGTACGTGGATGTGGTCCCGAGGCCTGGCTGTGGAGGGTGGCACAGTCCCTCAGACAAACTCCTGCTGCCTGCATGTGGCTGTGGAGCGGCGATGGAATTGTCTGAGGGAGCATCAGGGAGCGTCCTGCAGGATCTCTCCGCTCCGTGGGGCTGCAGGGAGGGCGGAAGGTGCTGCCTGAGCCCAAAGGGCCGCTCTGTGAGCCCTGGAAAAGCCCCAGAACAAAGAGGTGAGGGCAGAAATGTTCAGAGCGGAGATGTGAGAGGAGATGAAAAGCAATAAATCCCAGGAGAACGCTTGGAAACGCTGCCCAGGGCCACGGTGGAGGTGGGAGGGAAATGGATCGGGCTTTGGGCACCCTCGGTTGGCTTTTCTGTCGGTGACGGTTTTGTAGGGTTTACCTTGGAAGACAAAGCTGCTGCTTCCACGAGGTTTGGCTCAGGGGTTGTGGGACCGGGGACTGGGACGGGCTGGACCAGGGCCTTGCTCAGCCACTGGAGATGGAATGTGCTGGATTCTCCCTCGGATCCCGTCTAAGCCGTGGTGGTTTGGGGCTGGAGCTGGAACCCCACGGGTGCCCCAGGTCTGTCGGAGGTGGCGGCTGAGGCTGGGCAGGACGGGGGTGGCAGAGTGGGGAAATGGCCCTTGTGGGGGGAGAGCAGAGCCCTCCCCAGGCCCGGGCAGGGGCTGCCATTCCCTCTTTTCCATGTGAAATGGGCAAGCCACGGACAGCACCAAACCCACCCCAGAACAACCAAACAGCAGAGAGCCGGATGGAGAATCCGGGCAAACACAAACAGCTTTGCCAGGGATGAGTTAAAAACAAAGCACGGAGGGTCTGGGCTGTGATCCCCAGGCTGCTGTGGTGCCTTGGCATCCCCATGGGCACCCCAAGGCCGGGAGCAGAGGCAGGATCCGTCTGTCCGAGCGGCAAAGCCGGACACAACCCCGCCACATGCCCTCCTCCTTCCTCTGCCTCAGCCCAGCTCTTCCCGTGCTTCCCTGCCTTCCTCCCCCTGAATTTTTCATGCCACCACGAGCTCGGCTGCCGCTTGCAGCCCCATCCGTCAGCAGGGTTTGGTTTTCAAAGCTGCCCCAGCTCTGCCCGGCTCAGATCTGGAGCGCCGGGGCTCCTTGTTCAGCTCCCAATGTGCCAACGAAAATAGCAGCGGCCACATACTGGAGTGGAGAGGAACAAGTGTCACTGGGAATTAAAACGACAGATCCCAGCATCGAGGTCTCCGAGGGTTTGTGCTTTATTAAGCAACAGTGAGTTCATGGGAAAGGACTTTGACTCAGAGCACCGGTTGTGTCTATAAGAAAAGAGAACCGGGGACTAAATTTAGGCTCAGGCTGTGATGGGGAGACAGGGCCAGGCACCGAGGGAGGGGAGCTGGGCGTCCTCAGCTCCGTGGGGGTGAGCCCTGGCCCTGCAGAGCAGACTGGGACGTGGGGAGCAGGAGGTGGGTACAGCCCCGCTTTGGGATTGTGAAATCCCCAATGGTTTGGGCTGGAAGGGACCTTAAAGCCCATCCCATTCCACCCCCTGCCATGGGCAGGGACACCTTCCACTGTCCCAGGCTGCTCCCAGCCCCGGCCAGCCTGGCCTTGGGCACTGCCAGGGATCCAGGGGCAGCCACAGCTGCTCTGGGCACCCTGGGCCAGGGCCTCCTCACCCTCCCAGGGAAGGTGCTGCAGAGGAACAACCCCAGTGCTCTGGGGCAGGAGGGCAGGAGCGCTCCCCTCCCTGTGCGAGGGGCTGCTTGGGGTCTTGCACCCCCAGCCCCACATCAGCCAGGGCCGGGGGTGTGCGGAGGGGCTGGGAGAGCTCCTCTGAGCAGGATTCACCCTGGCTGGGACTCGTGCAGCATCCGCAGGCTTCAGAGAAAAGGGGGGACCAGGACCCTGCCCGAGGCTCTGTGGTCCTCACGTGGCTCCCTCTCCCTCAAATGTGGTTTCCTGCCGATGGGGCTGATTTAACAGATCAGTGTTTTCTATCCTTGCCTCAGGGTCTGCCTCTTCCCACCGCCCCCTCCTATTAAAAATTCATTGTTTCTCCCAGATACTGTTGCTAGAGGGAGACAGGGAGAAATAAAGGAAGTTCTTGGAAAGGAGAAGAGAAAATATTCAGTGGGATGGGAATTGAGAAAAAAATTTAAACCAAATATTGTCCCTCTCTGCCTCCTGTTGCCCTGGGTGTGTTTGAGCCCCGTCACACACAGGACCCCAACACCCCAGAGGGAGTTGTGTGGGAACTGGGGGCAGTTCGGGGGGTGGGGACAGTCCTGCTCCTGCCAGGGAGGTGGTGAAGCCCCCGCTGGCTTCAGGGCTGGCAGTGTGGGACACCGTGGCTGTGTCACACAGCAAATTCCAGCAGGCACGGGAGGGAAGGAGCGGCAGGAACAGGGGATGTGCCTGATCCCCGACAGTTCCCGTCCTCGGCATCTCCAGAAAACTCCCCCCAAGGCACTGATTGCTGTTCCTGCTCCGTTTGGCCGCTGTTTGAGCCCAGGTGGATGAGGGGGCTCGTTTGCAGACTGAACCATCAGGAGGGTGCTGATGGCTGCTCTGTGGGATCAGCTCACCGGGCCCTGCGGCACCGGAGCCGTGGCGGTGACACGGAGCTGCCAGGCCGTGTGCCACCGAGGGGGATTCAGGCAGGCCTGGGAGGGCTCTTTGCCATCCTTGTGCAGCCTCCTGAGCGCGGTGCTCACCGTGCTCCTCGCAGGGCAGCAGCAGCAGAGGTTTGCAGGGCAGAGCAGGGGAAATAAAAGGGCTCTCCTTGAGCACCCAGACTCCCTCAGCCCCATCTCCAGGGTGGAATACCTCACCCCAGGTGATCTCCAGGGTGGAATACCTCACCCCAGGTGATCTCCTGGGTGGAATACCTCACCTCAGGTGAGTGGATTTGTTTTCCCTCAGGAAGAGTGGAAGGAATCGTTTCCAACCCCTTCTCAATGGTGCAGCCAGAGGAGCAAACCATGAGGGTGCTTGGTGCTTCTGGCCTCATTTTCCAGAGGGTCACCCGGGCTGACCTTCCCCAGGCTCAGGACAGCTGGACACCAACCTTTCAATATTGGCACAAGGAGCTGGTTTGTATTTTTCCATTTAAATCCCGTTTGAGGAAGGTCCATCTGGTTCCCTCCGTGCTGCCAGAGGAGAAAAGGCTGCTCTTGGGTCACTTTTGCCCAGGGAGACCCAGGAGGGGCGGCGTGGCCAGGACCTGTGCCTGCTGGTGGGCTGGAGCAGGGCCCCGTAACTGAGCACTGGTTAGGGATGGAAAAGGAGCAGAAGCCCGAGACTGCAAATGGAAGGTGGAGTGACATAAGTGAGAGAGAAGCTGTGACCTTTTTCCATCGGCAGGAATATTAACCAAGTGTGACTAATGGAGCGGGGGGGATAATCCTGCCTTCATTAGTGCTTATTCCTGGGGCTGACGAGGAGCAGCAGCCTTTGGGAAGCGCAGTGGGTGATGCCAACATCCCCCCCAGCCATGCCCAGTGCTCTGGGAGCCACTCCAGGAGTTGCTGTGGAGGTTGGACCCGCCACGTTTCAGGAATTGGTTTCTCCTCTTACCTTCGGGGTCGCTTTTCCATCAAGCACCAGCCTTGTGGCAAAGCAATTCCCATCAGGAGTGTCCCGCTGGGATCAGCACCGCTGCCTTCCCCTGCCTTGCTCAGCCTGCACCAGCATCTGGAAACCTCTGGAAATTCAGGTCTGGGTTGTTGCTGCTGCAGTGACAAATGGGGCTGAGATCTGGTGGGTCAGGCTCAGCCAGCACCAGGCAATGCTGCCGGGTTGCTTTGGGTTTTTTCCATGCCCCGAGGTTCTCTCTGGCTCAGGCTGCCCCAAGTTCGTGCTGGGCAGAGCTGTCCCCACGCAGGGATCACTCCATGGCCTGGGACCTGTCCCTGCTGCCCCAGTCCTGTGCCACTGGGGCCTGGCTCAGCTGTCTCCACCTCAGTGACTTTCCCGAGACTTAAGAAACAGATTTTTTCCTGTTTCATTTTTAACAGCTCTGCCTCATTTCTCCCTCCATTTCTGTCCCTGGGGTCACTTCTGGCTGTGTCCCCCAGGGCTGGGAGACGCCGTGTCCCTGCTGTGCTGCTGTGAGGCTGAATTTTTCCTCCTTCCTTGTGGGTTTTTCAAATCTTCCCATTTACTTTTGCAGGAGAAAACTCTTGGTCACTGAGAGAGGATTTCAAGTGAGCAGCCCGTGACACCTCCCCCGTGATAATGTGTCATTTTTGTTGTTCATATTTAGATAACTAAAGGTCAGATGGAAGCTCAGCTGGCTGGGAAGTCTGACATTAATTACACTAATGAGTCTCTGGCTTAATGCTCCTGGATACCGGGGTGGTGCAGCACTGGCCAGATCCTGGGCACTGTGGGGTGTCCTGGGGTCCATGGAATGATAAATCCCAGAATATCCTGAGCTGGAAGGGACCCACAGGGATCACCAGTCCCACCCCTGGCCCTGCCCAGACACCCCAACAACCCCACCCTGGGCACCCCTGGCAGCGGTGGCCAAACGCTCCCGGAGCTCTGGCAGCCTCGGGGCCGGGACCATTCCCTGGGGAGCCTGGGCAGTGCCCAGCACCCTCGGGGGGAAGAACCTTTCCCTGAGCTCCAGCCCAAGCCCTGACACAGCTGCAGCCGTTCCCTGGGCTCCTGTCCCTGGCCCAGAGCAGAGCTCAGCCCCTGCCCCTCCGCCTCCCCTCGGGAGGAGCTGCAGCCCCCGAGGAGCCTCCCCTCAGTCTCCTCTGCTCCGGCTGAACGAGCCAAGTGCCCTCAGCCGCTCCTCAGAGCCTTCCCCAGCTCCGTGTCCCTCCTTTGGTCACTCTCCAACAGCTTTGGATCCCTCTGACCTTGTGGTGCCCAGAGTGCCCCCAGCACTGGAGGTGAGGCTGCCCCGGTGCAGAGCAGAGCGGGACAGTCCCTCCCTGGCCTGGTGCCCCCAGGACACGGTGGCCCTTTGGGCTGCCAGGACACACCGGGGACTCAGATCCAACTTGCCACCAACCAGGACCCCCAGATCCCTTCCTGCAGGCGTCTGAGATGAGCCAGGTTTGCTGCCATGCATGGAAGAGTTGCTGTGCACATCCCAAGGGATGCTCCTGCCTTAGAACAGGCTGATTTGAGCACTCAGGTCTGGTCCTCTGGAGGTCTCTGCTGACTTCCAGGACATCTGGGTCCTGTTTGGCTTTGGGATTTGCTGCTGAATTTCTTTTTTCAAGAGGATCCAGATGTGCAGAACTGGAAGCTCCTTGGTGGAGAAGCGGGTCCCGTGTGGTACCCAGGGAGAGGAGAATCTTCTCCTGGCTCCTGCCCTGAGCAGCCCAGAAAAGAGTTCAAATCCAGGTTTGGAGTCAAACACAAGGCACAGGAGCAGAGGGTGACAAGGGCCCTGGTGGCACAAACACGCAGAGGGCCGGGGAGCTGTGCTGGTGTCACCACGTGGGACCGAAGGAGGCTTTAGGCCTCATCACCCACGTGCTGGTGGGTCCCGTTTCACAAGGATTAAAATGTATTTGCAGACAAAACCCCCGCAGGTAACCTGAGCCAGAGGTTGCTACGTGACCCGGGAGCTGCCAAAAACGAACACCAAGCCCATCAGCCGAGCCCCTGCTCGCTCCCAGGGCTGGCAGTGACGGGCTCACCTAACGAGCCAGGCCCAGGTGGTCTCTAAGTGAGCTTAAATTCGGCGTTCCCGATGCTCGGGCAGGGCTGGAGCCTCTCAGGGAGGGCAGGAGAGGCCGCTCAGCGCCGGGAGCTGAGCACGGTTGGGCTGGCTGCAGTTTGCTCCCAGCACGTCTGCAGTAAATGCGTGGCTGGGTCCAGCCTGCTGGAATTGGATGGAAATTTTGCCTTCTCCATCCCCGAGCTGGAGCCTGGCCATGGGGAGCAGCAGCCGAGCTGCTGTGCTCGGGATTAACCCTTGGATGGCGCTGGCTCCAAGCATCGCCCGCAGAGCCTCCTCCGTCCCTGCCGGAGTGCTGCCGCCCGTGAGCCCCGCACGCAGGGCTGCAAGTGAACCAAAGCCACTTCCCTCCTGGTTATCCCGTCTCCCAGGACTGGAGCAGCCCCAGGGATCCACAACAGAGCCGCAGTCCCTCAAAGCACGGGCACTGCACCCCCGGAGGCAAATTCCTCGTGGAACTGCAGTTGCTGGTGGTGCCACAAGCTTCCCCCCCCGCGGGTGCTGAGGGCAGGCCCAGCTGTTTCTGGGGCGTTTCTGCACCTCAGGGCTCGGTCTGGGTCATTCTCGCTGTTATTTCAGGTGCTGGGTGTGAGGTTCTCCCCCCGTGTGTGCTGCAGCCCCCTGTGCCGCCGGGCACCGAGGAGACGGGACCCTGCTGCGAGCCTGGGCTTTTCCCATCCTGCTGCCGGCCCCGAGCTGTCCCTGCTGTCCCAGCTCTGCCTCCTGGAGGGGCTCCTGCATCCCCTGGCTCCAGCAGGAAGCTCTGGCGTGCCCAGGGCAGGGGATTTCTGTTGCCAGGGGGGGTTTTGATGCTGCTCCTTCACTGGGGAGTGTCCCTGACAGAGTTCCATGCATCCCCCATGGGATTTGCATCCCCCATGGGATTTGCATCCCTGGCACCGACTGGATGGGGTGAAGGGCTCGGTGTATCCCACTGACACTGGGACCTTCTGGGAGCTGGGAATGTGGGTTCCTGCCCTTCCAGGGACAGGGCTGGGTCCCTCAGGCAGAGCAGACAAGGGGAAGGCGTTCTGGAGCAGGGGATGGGCTGGGAACGCCAGGCACCGGGTGAAGCCCTGCAGCCTCACAGCCCCCAGGAATGTGGAACCCTCAGCACCGTCCCTGCACGGCTGAGCCCGAGCCTGCAGGTTCGAAGGGAACCCTTCTGACTTCGGCTTTGGGGCGGCACTGGAGGGATTTTGGCTTTTCCAGAGCCCTGGGCACTGTCGGTTCCCCAGGAACCCCAAAAGTGAGGATTTACCCATCCAAAGCAGCACGTGGACAACACTGGGGTTTGCAGGAGCACACGGGGATGGAGAGCTCCATCCCCCCGGGATCCTTGGCTCCGGGCTGTGATCCCTGTTCGCCGGGGCTGGCTGCTGCTGCAGCGCCGGCTCCTCGTTCCTCTGCCGTTCCCCTGCAAATCCCTGCCGTGGGAAGCTCCTTTGCCTCACACTCCTCAAGCCTTTCCCAGCAGGAATTATCGCCCCTGGTAGCTGCTGCTGCCTGGGGCAGCTCGGCCAGGCAGGAGCAGGGACCTGAGGGAGGAATGGAGCAGGCTCAGAGCAGCTGCGGAGCTGCAGCAGCAGCAGCTCTGCGTGGGTGTCGCTGAGCAGGACCCGAGTCGGGGACATTTGAGGGCTGTTAACCGGGATTTCCGCACAAAAGGAGCTGTTTAAATTCCCTCTTGCTGTGCAACAGGCGAATTAAACTCGATCCAGGGAGTTCAAGGCAATTTAGTAAAACCACAGCAAATCGTTTGTTCGGCATCTGCTGCATCGGTGCTGGGAGCATCTCCCGACCCCCCGAGTCCCCCAAAATGCCCGGGGGGTGGACACGGGGCTGGGGGTCCAGCCAGTGGCACCTCTGCTTCCACGTTTGGGTGAAATCTCCCCAAATCGGGGCCTCCTGGGCTGTGGGCGCCGCTGGGTGGGTGCCATCCCCTCCTGCAGTCCCGGCAGGATTCCCGAGGGGCAGCGCCGTGTCTGCCCTGCTCCAGCCAGAGCTGCCCGCGGCAGGGCTGGGCTCGGACGCTCTCCTGGTGGGGAGAGGATCCTTCAGGGCACAAATGTGATACAATTTTATATTTATGTATATTTTTATATAGATAAAACCAGGCAAGCTACAATGGTCAGGTTGGAGCAGCGCCGAGGATGCTCCCCCTCTCTGGATGTGTCCGTGTGCCGCATCCCCGCACTTTTGGGGAATTCATTTGGGATTTCTGTGGCAGGCACTGGGGAGAGGTGACCGTGGTCTCCTTGTGCTGTTCTGTGCAGAGGAGCCGAGGCTGGCCGTGCTGGACACTTCGCCATCTGAGCATTCCCGGGCTCCGATGCCTCAGCAGATCCTGATGTCGGAGCGGCCCCAGACCTGCAGAACGGTGAGAACTCCCTGGGCTGTGGTGGGATTGGGGGTTGTGCACGGGGACGCTCAAAATCCAGCTCGTTTTTACCTCGTGGCCAGCCCTGCTTGGTGGCGTGGCCGCCTCCTTGTCCCCACCTCCTCGTGCTGCAGCAGCACTCGGCACGGCCGAGCCGGACGTTCATCCCGCAGAGCAGCTGGGAGATCTCCAGCCTGGTGCCACCACCCCAAAATGAGCAAGAAGTGACTCAGGTGGGGCTGTGATGTGCAGCTCTGGGGTGCTGAGCTCGGGGACTTGCCCAGGGTTGGTGGCAGGCAGCAGCGGGACCCCAGCCTTGGCCGTGCCAGGACCCACGTGCAGCATCAGTTTGAGGGGCAGTGGTTTGGGGTTTGGATGGATTTCCCAGGATTTGGGGGTCCATCAGCTGGGAGAGGGGCTCCGGAGGCTCTGCCCTTGCTCTGTGAAGTGAAGCCACACGGTCCCGCCGTCCCCTTTCCCTTCCACCATGGAGATTTCCGACTTTTGGGATCCTGGTGGGGCTGCACACGGGGAAGGAGCTCCTCTCCTGCTGCCCCGGCCCCAGCTGATGCCCCGAGGTCGCCGATCTGGGGACTGACGCCAGCGTGTCTCGCTCCAAATGTCGCCGCTGCCGCAGCCTCCAGCCCGGGGGAGTTTTGGGGTGCCACAGCTGGACCCCCCCCGGGCTCTGCTGGGCCCCTCTGGAATCTGGGCAGCGAGGGCAGGAGGGAACTGTGCCCCTGTGCCCCACAGGGCTGGGGTGAGTCCCCCTGTCCCCCTCCCCTGTCCGGGATCATTTCAGGGGTTGGTCCCGCTCCCGCCTGGCGCGACAGGGATGGATCGGGATGTCAGGAGCCATTTCACCCCTGTGATGGCATTTTGCTCTCGCTGCTGCCACGATCATAATTGGGATGGCAGTAAAATCCCCGATGCAGCAGCAGCTGTGGACGGGTCTTAAAAAACGCGCTCAGCCCGGGAGTGATGCTGAGCAGAGCCGGGAGCGGGAGGGAAAGCTCCGTGCTCCTCCTGGCTGGAATTCCCACTCCGAGCAGGGCTTCCAGCAGATCGGGGGCTCCACCTCTGCCCCCTTCCCCCCTGCCCCCGCAGAGCTCCGAGCTGCTTTCCTGCGGCGCTGAGAGGTCCTGCCGGGACCGGGCTGTGTTCCAGCCACAGCTGCCTGTCCCTGCTGGCCTCGGAGCAGGCAGCTGTCCGTCAGTCTGGCCTGTCAGGCTGTTCCTCTGCCCACATGTCCAGCAGTCCAGTCGAGTTAAAGCCTCGGGAATGATGGATCCTGGTGCAGGGATGGGCTGGCAGCAGCCAGGACTCAGAGCTCCCTCTCCAGAGGGCAGCTGGGCTCGCTGGGCACGCCCTACCATGGGTGAAGGCTCCCGTGGGGCTGAGCCCTCGGGAACAGGGTCCTTCCTGAGGGTCAAGGCTGGAAAGAGCCGTTGTTTTATCCAGGAGCTCGGAGGGGTGGCTGGGACTGCCCTGACCGGTGTCACCACAGTTCAGGTGAGGGATTAGGAGGAGATTTTGCCATCAAAGGTCCAGCGCTGGCAGCCAGTGGCAGCGATCAGGGTGTGATTTATGTGCCAGCCCCCCGAGGGGCTCAGGCCAGCGTCACTGAAGTGCTGAGCTTAATGAACGAGCTGATCTAACGAGGGCTGGCACGGCTGGGCCGGCTGGACAAATGAGGTCGTGTGCTGGGGCAAAGCCCGTGGGAGGCAGCTGGCACCAAAATCACCGTGAAATCACCGTCCAGCAGCAGGGCAGGGCTCTGCTGGGCGCTGCTGGCCAGACTGGGACCAGTGCTGGCACCGGGGCGAGGGGTGGCTGCACGTCAGCATCGCCGGCGCTCCGCACACCCCCGAGCAGCGTCATCCATCAGCGCTCGGGAACGGGCCTGATTACAGCCTCTGCCTTCCTGTGCCTGGGCATCGCCACCCTGCCCCGGCACCTCGTGTGGTGCGGAGCTGCCGGGCTGGCGCTGCCGGGCTGGAGCTGCTGGGCTGGAGCT